>JASANF010007062.1:0-40000 GCA_030248245.1 Trissonchulus sp. WLG1_4 | reverse complement strand
AACCTGGTTTAAACCATAGTTTAAACCTGGTTCAGAAAAACAATGGTTTAAACTGCATTTCACCAACAATTTAAAACCATTGTTTTTCAAAATTACCGTTTTAGGTGACAAAATTAACAAATTTATAGCATTTTTTTGATAAAATGAGTAATATGCAACAAATAAACGGATAAAAATGGTGTCTTTACTGTTATCATACACTACTATGACATTACATGTTTTTTGCGTAATATAGGGTGTATTTACACATCGGCCGCTTATTTCATACAACAAAACATAGACATACATACTGATTTATGCAACCCTATTTCCCCCAAAAAGTTGATAAAACCGCCCATTTTGGTGGTGAAAAATACAAAAAATCGCGAAGTGGCTATTGCGGCCTGTGACCTCTTTGTGCTAACGAAAATAAGCTCTATTTTTGACCCAAAAAACAAAAAATTTCTAGTTTTTGTGGGCTTCTGCCCTAAAACAGATTCTTATTTTATATTTATGTATTGGCTCATATGCATTTGAGAGTGAAAAATCGGACACTCTGAGCTTGTCTGTGAGATTTGTTGTATTACGTCAAACTACATTAAAAGCCGAAATGCAGGTTTTCTATAATCCGGAATTCAGTTCGGTTCGGAATTTCCCTTCGGTTTTTAGTGCCCGGCCGAAAATGTTTTTGCTACGTCTCCAATTAACCAAATTTTACTTAAAAATAAAAAATTCTCGAATTTTTTTCTCTAAGGGTTGCTGTCCCCAGACCAAGCGTGGCTTAGCGGCTTAGTGATTTTGCGTTAGTGATAAAATTTAAGTGTTAAAATGGCTCTACGAGCATTTAAACAATTACAATTGATAAAAATATCCATGATTTTTTATTTTTATATTAGAAAACTAGGTCTGAAAGTGGTTTTTCTTTCAATGGGAGAAAAACCATGGTTTAAACTTAGTTTAAGAAAAACCACGTTGGTTAAAAGGGGTTTAGATTGTTTCATTACGAAAAGCACGCGATCTAGTCTGGCAGACCAAATTTCGAACAAAATTTAGTGGATAAATTAGAATAATGCGTTCTGTTGGTATTCAAAAACGTTCTAAACCACCTTGGTGGAAAAGGTTTTTCAGACTCGGCTGTGCTATAACGAGACTCGGTTGTGCTATATTGGGTCTTCGGTGTGCTATAACGAAACTCGTGCTATAACGAAACCTTTTTATTGGCAGTTTGTTTTTCATTTATGTTATAACAAAACCCAATCAAAGGCAACTATTACCTTAACTTCACCATTGTGAGATCGTAGTCTAAAGCTTATGACTCTTGTCAAACCAGATTAGTGCGACAAATGTTTTAGTTATAATGTTAGACGTCAGCGGCAAGAACAATAATTGTTTTAAACAAATAAAGCTTTGATAAATGATTATAAATAATAAAAAAATATAAAATATTTGATAAATAAAATAATAATATAAATAAATAAAGAAATAAATAAATACATTTTTATCTTTGATAAAATCAAGAGTCTATACTAAGAAGAATATCACACTCTTTTGGAACCCAGCTTGGCCGCCGCGAAAATGCTCGACCAGTATGCCAAGTAGACATCTGAAAATATTTAAAAAGGAAAGGGAAGGGGTAACCGTCGATATGGACATTAAATGTATAAAATTGGTCTAACACAAAAGCTAGTAGGACGTTTCATTTCATTCCACTAATTTATATTCACTAGAACAAGATGTTTTACATTATGTACAAATCGTAAAATTGGTCAATTTACAATTACAAAACATTCTGTCATTGTACATACAATATCAAAACAGCATATATAACTACGTGATTACAAATTATTGTACATACAATTTCAAAACAACAAAACTACAAGATCACAATTTAACACGGGCGGTTAGTGAGCGTCCGGAATTTTGGCGGTTAGTGAGGGTCCGGAATTTTCATCAGATGTATTATTTTGGCACAAGGCAAGCAAAATTTTTATAAAAAACATTCTTTAATATGGTCCTTCCTGCCAAATCAATGCACGAATTTCAATTCAATGCATCAATTACATGAATTTTGGCTAAAAATTAATAAAAACTGAAACAAGTTTATTACATATATGTAATATACCTTTGCATATATAATATACCACATACATAATATACCACATATAGTATATATACCTTTGCAAATATCAAATTCATTCATTTTGTCACCAATACGAAGTGTCGACAAAGTCGTCAATGCGCACGTTCACCCTTGAAAAAACCCCTTTCTGTTTTGAAAGAACCCCTTGAAAGAACACCCTCGTTGTCTTGACATGGCAAAATCTTCGAGAAGTAATCAAATAATTATGAATTAAATAGAATACTTAATACGTTTCGTGTGAACCTACCATTGTTTCTCTAAAGCGGCATTGCATAAGTAGGTAAGTGGGAAGTAAAATGGTATGTATACGGTGTGTCAAAAACAGTCTAGAGAGCAAGAAATAACTGGGAAAATGGCTAATGGTGCTAATGACTTAATAAATTTGAGTTTGAAGAGAAAATAAGCTAATTAACTTAACTGGACTAGCTGTAGCGGATTTAATTAAGTCGATATGTTTAAAATAAAGTGGATTTAAATTTTAAGTCCGATTTGTTTAAAATTACCAGTGGACTTAAATGTGCTGGACTTATAAGGACATAAATTTTGCGTGTTTCAAAATTGGACTTTTTTAAGTCCACTTAAGTCCGCGGACTTAAAATTACATGTAATTGCTGGTGATTTAAGTCCGCGTAACATTAGGCGGACTTAACGGACTTAAATGCCTGATTGCTCTCACATAATCCTTTATAACTTTGGACATCCTTAACCGATTTGGATGATCTATATGTCCAACGATAGCGTAATAATTGGCCTTTTTTATGATATAATTTTCATCAGTTTAACTTTTCGAAAAATTACTAAAAAACGGTTAAATAAACTTTTTTACCCGAGCACTGACTTTTTAGGCAAGTTATAATGATTAAACTTGCCTTAAAAGTCAAATAGAGGAGTGCTAAACGTTGATAATATGCATTTAGAAGGCAGTTAGAATTAATTTTTTTTAGTAAAGTTGAAAAGTTAGCAGCCAAACAAATTAGCTACAAAGTTAACATGAAACTGTTGCCTATTGTCAATGATTTAAAGTCACATGTCGATAATTTGTTTGTACACTAATTTCGGTGCAATATTTTTATAAGACAGTACGATACCATACAATAAAAAAATGAATACAAGACTGAAAGTTTGGGATGTCTTTTACGGTTGATGCTTTGCAGCCGTTGAGTCACACTTATTGATGTAATATCAGACTGTGGTGTGATTATTTTGTTATATCGTCGGCTGACCGGACTTAATCTTTCTTTTTTGAAGGAAGAAGGAATCTTTTTTGAAGTTAAGAGTTAAGAAAAAAATTAAAAATTTTTTAATCCGTTCGTCAAAATTTATCTCGCCAAGAATTCACCACATGACTTATATAAATTTTTAGCATACTTGGAAAAGTCACACATTTACACCGTAGATATTTGGCATATTTTTATTGAGGTTTTTTTTTAGGCCCGGGGGCGTTTTTTGTCATGGGCCTTAAAGTGCACAGCGATTAGGCACTGCACTGGAATATGCAACGTTTGGACCCCGAGAAAAGTGCTCAGCGTTTAGGCACCGTAAAGAAAAGTGCACAGCGATGAGGCACCATTGCGTAGCATGAGTTCATAGATGTGTATGTAATAGCGTATTAGCTATGTATACAACATATCAAGCAGACAAAACAATTCTAAAATGTCAAACTACAAAATGTTTCTCTTTAATGTCAATTTTTTCTAAAAAGTTAGTTAGTTTCAGATAGGTCGATAGGTTGAAAGATAGGTCATTGTTTTTTATATATTCTAAAAATATGTTTTAAGGCAAATATTTTTGCCAAGTTTCAGAAAAATTGATGCAGCATACAGTAAGCAGTGAAGTCGCAAAGTCGGAAAAATGACGTTTTGAAAACCTATTCACATTCGATAATTTCGTCACAATTAAAAAACTTTTTGTTTAGATTCTTTACACAAAGTAAAAGCACATATGCTCTAGTTTATGCACACAAAATTTAATGCAAATTGCTTGAGTGGTTGTGGAGTAATGCCAGTTTGAACTGTGAAACTGTGCGTAACCTGTGAAGTACTCACAGCAATAATGGTAATTTATAAAAAAATTACGCACTTATTTCAAAATCAAAGGAAAAACGAACCTTCACTTTTCATTTTTCTTATTTGTGGCAAAAAATTGTGCGTCAAAATATTGCATGTAATTATTCACAAGCTGGCCAATCTGATATCTGGCTTGATTTTTTGAACTTTTATGTCTCTATTGTGTGATGTCTGGCTCACAAATGGTGATTGGTTAAAAATATTGGTAGATATTGGTGGTCTAGTGTCTGGCAGTATTTATTTGACACCATATGGCATTTCACTAGTTTCTCAGTGAACGTACAATTTCAAAGCAAAAAGTTCTCATTTTGCAGCCTATGAGCAAAACTGCTTTGGCGACACTACACCACCTTAAAGTAGCAATGTAATTAAGCAATGTGCAGATGTATACTGTGCACTTTTAAATAATACATGGGTATTAGCTAAAGCAATCAATCATCAGCTAAGAACAATTAAGCACCAGGTTCCGGTATGTACTATCAAGGGCGTAGCCAGGAGGGGTCGTGGTGTTCGCGAACCCCCCCTTTTGGTAATTGTGAACCTGAAGTAATTGTGGACAAGGGTCCGGTTTTTATAGTCATGGTTTTTATGGATACGTCTCCAATTCACAAAATTTGGCCAAAAAATCACAAATTCTCTAGATTTTTTCCTGTGGGCTGCCGCCCCCAGACACCTGCAAGCTCTGTGGCTCACTATTCTTTGTCATTAAGTTTCATCAAAGCCTACATATGCATATCTGCAAGAGTGCATTATGCTGCATAGGTATACTTGTGTAATATACTGTCTGATGGTTCCCATCTTTTGTTTTTTTTAACATTTTCCTTTCAGAAAAGTTTTTAATACGTCTTCACTCTTCAAATGACCGAATTTGTCCAAAAATTGAAAAAACTTATTTTTTTATCGGGGCTGCCGCCCTCAGACCCTCGTAACAGTGAGTTTATTGTTCCTTCTAGAGAAGGAACTATTGTTTTGAAACCAACTCTGCACAGTGTTAAACACAGCTCTGCATGTTGGTCACTGCATATGATTTTAATTGATTCATTTAAGTTATTTATTTATTTAATTGATAAGTGATCAAGTTTACATTTTGTTATGTAAGCCACTTTGTCAATAAGTGTAAAAATAATTAGATTCTGGGAGCTGACGCCCTCAGACCCCGCAATAGTGAGTGATCAAAAAAGTGGACAATGGGCGACCTCCCCCCTTTTCAAAATCCTGGCTACGCCCTGTGTACTATGTGCATACGTTATGGTTATCTAGAGTGGTAGGTCAAAGTGGGTAACGGGTCGGGTTTTATCTCGCAGGTCGGGTCTGGGTTACCCATAAGTGTCGAGCCGCGGGTTGGGTTGGGTCGCGGGTCAAAAATTCTGACCCACAGCCACCCCTGAGTTGCCAATTGCTGCTTCGCGGCTTTGTCGGCAACCAGATAAAATAAAGTCAAAAATTGGCATTAACTTTTGTCCTAGTTTTTTACGTCTACGATGCGCCTTCAAGGGAGCTACAATGTGTGCAATTTTAGAGCAAATCGAAGAACCCAAAATTTTTACTTATATGTATAGGTACTAGGTAGCCCCTCATTAAGCAGGCTTTCTGAATTTCAGTCAAACGAGCTATTCGACAGACTATACAACTACTAAACAGACTTAAATACAAGGTGAAAACGTACGCAGTCGATCCACAAAATATTCCACAAAGTGATAGTATCATTTTCATGCAAACAATCTGTATTGACGGTATGCCGTGCACCGCATACGTACACATCTACGCAATCTAGGCACTGGTGCCTCATCGCTGTGCACTTTTCTTCATGGTGCCTAAACGCTGTGCACTTTTCTGGGGTCCAAACGGTGTGCATATAGTGAAATGCCATATGGTGTCAAATAAATACTGCCAGACACTAGACCACCAATATCTACCAATATTTTTAACCAATCACCATTTGTGAGCCAGACATCACACAATAGAGACATAAAAGTTCAAAAAATCAAGCCAGATATCAGATTGGCCAGCTTGTGAATAATTACATGCAATATTTTGACGCACAATTTTTTGCCACAAATAAGAAAAATGAAAAGTGAAGGTTCGTTTTTCCTTTGATTTTGAAATAAGTGCGTAATTTTTTTATAAATTACCATTATTGCTGTGAGTACTTCACAGGTTACGCACAGTTTCACAGTTCAAACTGGCATTACTCCACAACCACTCAAGCAATTTGCATTAAATTTTGTGTGCATAAACTAGAGCATATGTGCTTTTACTTTGTGTAAAGAATCTAAACAAAAAGTTTTTTAATTGTGACGAAATTATCGAATGTGAATAGGTTTTCAAAACGTCATTTTTCCGACTTTGCGACTTCACTGCTTACTGTATGCTGCATCAATTTTTCTGAAACTTGGCAAAAATATTTGCCTTAAAACATATTTTTAGAATATATAAAAAACAATGACCTATCTTTCAACCTATCGACCTATCTGAAACTAACTAACTTTTTAGAAAAAATTGACATTAAAGAGAAACATTTTGTAGTTTGACATTTTAGAATTGTTTTGTCTGCTTGATATGTTGTATACATAGCTAATACGCTATTACATACACATCTATGAACTCATGCTACGCAATGGTGCCTCATCGCTGTGCACTTTTCTTTACGGTGCCTAAACGCTGTGCACTTTTCTGGGGTCCAAACGGTGTGCATATTTCCAGTGCAGTGCCTAATCGCTGTGCACTTTTCATAGTGCCCTATTGTTGTGCACTATGGAAACACGCGGGCGCTCCTTAAAAATTCAAATAGTGTGTTTCTCAAAGCTGTAAAAAGTATTTAGCGCCTTTAAATTGCAACAGTTTTCAGTTGTCAACTACGCCCATACCATACATGTGCAGCCGAGGAGTTCTGGGAGGGGAGCCGTCACTGGGGGGATGCGGAGCAATTTTTTCCAGGGTTCGCTATTATGAGCCACCAATTTCGCTTTCATGAGCCACCATTTCGCCATTGTGAGCGCAAAATTTAGTGTCATGAGCAACTATTTGCCCTCCTGGGCCATTATTTTACTATCGTGAGCCACTGTTTTCTTAGGAAACAACTATTTTCCACCTCGTGAGCAGCTGCCAAAAATTCTTTGGGGGAGCGGACCGAGCCGATTTGGTCTATGGGGGGGGACAAATCCTCCCCAATCCCCACTCCACGCCCATGTGTGGTCCATACTCCAAATAAAAAGAAATTAATAATTGTATCGCCAACAATTACTTTTTATAAGTACATATTTGCGCTGGAAGCGAATTGTTTTAGGTTTTTCACATTCTTGTTTTCATTAGTTATGTTATTAGTATCATTATTATTGTTTGAAAACGTTTGTAAATAATTGTTTGCTATACATGAAATTAGCTATGGTGCACGTAGAGGGGTGAAAAAGCCACCCCCTCAAACTTCATCCACCCCTTCCCTCAACCTGCGCATACTTTCTCTTTAATGACAAACCAAGTACCAAATACTGGCCAAAATATCAAAAGTAACCATAATTTCCGACCACACATGTATGAGGGCTGGATGGGGGGACCCTCCCAAATCGAGGGTCCGGGGGGAAGTTCCCTAAAATGCGGTATTTTTGGACAATCAATGGGGGGAGGGTCCCCGGAATTCAGCATAAAAAAGTCGGCAAAGTACCAAAAAATATTTCGACAACCGAATAATCGCAAAAATTTCTGGTTATTGCTGGAAAAAATCATAGTTAGGAATGCCAGAGGTCGGGCGCCGGCGCCTATCCTTGGCCATTGCTCCCGTGCATCTCTGAGCATAAGTTATTTGTATTACTAATTCTCCGTATTAATTTATTTGTAAGTTGTTTGTTTATTTATTTATTTATTAATGTATTAATAATTTTCTGTATTAATTTATGGTATTTCAAAAATTGTAAATTATAATTAAATGATTATATTAGAGAGTTTGTTTTACAGAAAGTCGAAGCGTGAGATATACATAGGCGTTCTTCTAGTTTGTGGTTGTGTTTTCAAAGGTTCCATACTCTTTCTGAAACCCTCAAATCTTAAACTCAGATTATTCATGAAATCATTAAAATAAAACTACATACTAGCGTGTAGATTAACAGCCACAAACTTTTTTCTCAGTTTCCAAAAACTTATGACAATTCTTACATAGATTATTTTAATCATTTTGGGAAAATATGCACGTATGGGTGCTTTTAGATTTTAGTTAAATTCAGAAATAATAGACGTGTAATTGAAAATATTGAGAAATACCCATGTAATTGTAGCTGTTACTACCAACTTTCAGCCAGACCAGATAGGTAGTTGTACCAAGGGTACATAAGGACTCTTGTAAGAGACATTAAGAACTCTTGGTAGTACTATTCAGAACTGTGGCGCAAAGACTAAGTAAAATTTACTAATTGATAATAGGTATTTAGGTAGGGACCTTTCCTTAGGAGCCTGTACAGCCGGAAAAATAAGAGTAATAAAAAACTAATGTATGCAAAAAAAGATCATGGTTTTAGTGTGTAAACGATAACATTTACTGCCTTTTTGAACTGTCTGCTGGTAACATATCAATTTTATCCGTTTCAGTTCGTAACTATACGTTTTTAAAAATGAAGAAAATTCAGTTTCACTGTATTTTTAAAAGCGTATATAAAAATGGACTCAAAATAAGAAGATTTAGGATGATTTTTTGGAAGAAATGAATAGTAACCTTTTTAAAAAGTGCATCATTAAAAAGCCCATTTTCTGAGCTTTCGAATGACACCTTACACTTGCAAAACGATAAATAAAGTCAAAAGTTATAAACGTAAGCATGCGGGCAACCCAAACGCTCAATGCGCAAAGTTATGTATTTATGAAACAGGATCGGACTTAAGCAACCATGCAAAATTAACCCAATGCCCAAGTATTTGTATTAGCTAACATACAGTTTTCCAATTTTTTGTGTACATTTCAGGTTGAAGTGGATTTCTAATTGAAGGATTTGAGTTCTACTTCTAAACGTTCCTTGATTTGGAATTTCTCGGATTTCCTAATTATTCGGTATTCGGCCAAAAATTGACTTTTTGGTACCGAATACCAAATACCAAATACCCAATACCAAATTTTCGGTACACCCTAATAGTGACATCATCGTCCATGTTATGATTCTGTGTATGCGCAACAATTTTTTAAAATCAGTTGTTTAGAGTCTGTTTTTGTGATTAAAGTAGTAGATATAATACCAAACCTTTAACTAAAATGTGTTAATTTTTGTTCCTTCTAGAGAAGGAACTATTGTTTTGAAACCAACTCTGCATAGTGTTAAACTGACACCAGCATGCTGGTCAGCGTATATGATTAACGTGTAAAGTCAGCTTGGGAATTATTTTTCCTTTTTTTGTAAACAAACTGTTTCCCAATTTTGCAGTTAATAATTGTCAAAACCACATTATCGATGCAGTAAAATCGCGTTATCGACGTTTAATAATTTTTAAAATTTTCTAAAATCGTACTTTTCCAGACACTGTGCACGTGCTCAGCACATGACTGTCTAGACTCATTCATTCGTGTTTTTCGGAACAGTGATGGTCTTTAAATGTTTTGTAGAAAGTTGATAAAATTGCAATTTGGAAATGAACATTAAATAAATTCATCTTGATGAAATTGATTATTAAAATGATGAAAAAATGAAATGTAAGCATTTAGTTTTGCTTTGCTCAGTGTTTAAGAAGCATCTTAAGGGGGTAATTGCGTTTTTAGGTGTTTTTTTAAACTACCATAACTGCACTTAACCTCAACAAAAACTAGAGCGGTCTTTTTTACATTTTTTTTAAACCTTCTAGCTTTAAAAAACTATATTTAAAAGCAGATTATCTTTTGCAATTTACTGCTGCTATCATTTGAATACACCCCATCAGCGGTTTTTTTACTAATTTTTGCGCCACAGTTATGAAACTCAAGATCAGCCAACAACTACTAAACTTTTTGCAGTTATGCACTGACATAATATCCCCACCCGTTTTTTTGATATAGTTGATAAGTCGTTTCTACGTTCAGAAAATGACATTTTCGTGCAAAAATCACGTAATTTGACTTTTCTCTAAAATTTTCAAAAGCCCATAACACCAAATCTACAAACTATTTTTAGAAAAGGAAAAAAACGGGTGGGGATATTTTCCTAAAAATAATGTGGTTAAAGTTTCGAGTCGTAGTCCGTTTTTAGCTTGAGTTCTGTGGGCGCAAAAATTACACAGAAATGTCAAAAACCACGAAAACGACATTACTACTTAAGGTGGCGCTCTGAGTAACCGACTTTGGGCGATAAAATTTTTCAGTCAAGTTTTTGTTGGTTACCTCAAGAAGAAAAGTTGTTTAAAATCAAACTAGCTTTCATTTGATGTATATAACGTCAAATTTTGATTAACTTGAAATTTCAACTAATTTTTCAATTGGAAAAAATCTTTAAATCGATATACCAAAAAATTCTATATGGCTTTTGGTACTTTTTAAAACAGTTTTGTATAGCGAATTGCTAGGTGCAACTTTTTAAAAAGTCGTATGTGTAGGCAAACCTTTCAAAAAAATTTCTAAAATACGTTGACCAATATTGACAAAAAACTATAATTTTCAAACTAATTTTTCGTCAGCTACTTTTTGGCTTCTGAAACTTTTCTCAACGGATTTTAGTACAGAAAAATTCGCTCTATTTTTTGGAAAATACGTATGTGTAGGCAAACTTCAGGTTATTGAAATTGGGCTATGGTGCTCATTTTTTTAAAATTACTCTCAGCTGCTAAAGCCGATTCAAATGAAACTTTGCAAACGGTTAGGTTAATAAATAAAAAAAAAGAGGGGAATAATTGAAGTGGAAATTAGCTAAAGGAAGGAGGCGGAGAAAATTGGGTAGATAAAATTTTTTTTTAAGATTTTTTCGAGAAAATAGAGGGGACTGGTTTAAAAACCCTTGGTCTTAAAAAGGGTTTGATGATCAAAAGTTAATGCATATGGTAATAATGCAGACTAATCTTTAAAACAAACGCTTTTTACTCACAGCTGAAAATACGAAATATCTTTTTAAAAATTGGCCAAAAACCAGGACAGATGTGGAAAAAATGAAAAAAATCAAAAAATTTAGAAAGAAACTTAAAATTGAGATATTGTATTAGTATAGCCGGAGGTTCACAATTACAGGCAGGATTTTTTATTTAACTTTCACATCGAAGTTTGTTAATAACTGTCGGGAAATAATTGTATGTGTTCAGGAATTTGTTGGCGGCAGGACTAAACTTTGTAAAAGTTCTTTTGTGTCAAACGCATAAATTTACTCTAAAAGTTTGCATGAAAATCCTGCTTGTTTCATTACATTTAAACACAATGTCTTATTCGGTTACCAATAACAAAATATTTCTGTCGTTTCTTCTTGTAGACTTTCCAAAGAGCTTCTAAGACTGCAACAGGCAGTGCTAAAACGTTACAAAGCAGAAACCATTGAAAAATTTCTCGAAACTGTTTTAAATGCAGTTGGCTAATGTTTTCGTGTCTGCTAATAGAATTATTTCTTTTTTTATGATCAAATATACTTTTGAAATACTTTTCGCGATTTCGAAGCATCAAATCTTCCATAGAACCAGTAGTTACTGCCATGTTAATGCGTTCTACAATAGTAGCGTTTAAATTACGTCGGAAATAGGTTAACGGTAAGGATTCAATTTCAGTTGTAAGTTGATATAGTGGCGTATAACGACCCATATCTGCTACGATAGATGATGCAAATGGTTTTTCTAAAATCAAGATAATCCAGTAATATTTCTGCAAGGCTGCCTTAAAAGTTTCTTCAGCAGTTTGCAGAAGTTTTATGCCCGTTGCTAAACTTTGAATCACCATAGGCGGATTGCTTGCGAACGCTGAGCGAAACATTTTATTTAATTTTGCTTCTTTAGCTGTTCTATTTTTATCATGTCGAGTTTTGTTATCAAAAAATATTGGATATAGATCAATGGCGTAGGAAATGGTTACCACGTGACATTCATTCTGACTAATTTTTTGGGCAAATTCTTCCAAGCTGTTAAAAGGTACAATAACCTCTGAGGTTCGTTTATCTAGTTCGATACTTAGACGGTTACCATAAACATTAAGCAACACCATAAGTACAATCCCGTAGCAAACAGAAACGAGTCGGCTCAAATTGTGACCAAACTTCAGCCGTTTTTGCAACTGTTTAAATATAAAAGTTGAAACTGATGCGCATACTAAGGCCCACCACACGGAGCGTTGATAAACAGCAAAAACAGATCCATCCTTTCTCAGAGACCTGGTTCGTTTGGGCATCACTAAGGATGCTTTAAAGCCAGACAGCGTAGACACAGTTTTCAGGTTGTGGCGCACCGAACTGGCGTACTGCGAACGAACGATTGAATCTGTTATGCCTAAAATGCATTTGGAAAACGTGAAATTATGTTACGTTTTAATTGAATGCTTGCCTAATCAAGTTTAATGTTCCTAGTGTAAGGCGACTCGTTGCCGCACCTACTAATGGCCCAAGCGGGAACAGTGGGTACCGGCTATCTGGGGAGGATCGTTCACTCGCCCGTAGCCTCGACCACACCGCCGGCGGGGCTTCCAGGTATGATGAGCGGGGTCTTCCGTGCGGGCCTCGGTTGCCGGACACCGACGGGAAATGGGGCTTACCTAACTACGGGGCTAGGCGCAGTAGGCGCAGATCACAGACAGACGCGGCCCGCTAAGCCTGAGTGGGCTTGCCAGAGCGGGGCGGCGAACAGCAGCAATTAGCGATGGGGCAGGTCACGGCGCATACGGAACGCAGAATAGGCAGGGCCCTCTTGGCCGATACTGCCACCAGACATGCAAAGAAGGTAAACCAGAGATGGCAGGGCTTCTGAGCCAAAACTGCCCAACATGGACGCAAACACCTCTAATAAAAATAACACGTTTAATGGAAAGACAGATAGGCCATTTTGGCAGAAAATATAGACCAACAAAGGGAGACCAGGAATAACACAGAAACACCGCCACGCAGGGCTACCGAGAACTCGCACACTGACTATTTAACAAAACAGGCTTCCCACACGATATGACCAAGCGTACACACACACAAGAGGGTGAGTACGTATATAGTGTTAAAATAGATTGAGCGTATATTCATAAATGTGAATATGTAAGAGGTAAGTTAACTGTGAATAAGGGAGTAAAGGAGGTTCTCCCAGGTGACGCCTTACACTAGTATTATTTAAAAATTATGTATTATTGAGTTTATTACGTGTAACGTGATTCACCATGTTTTATTTTTTTCATTTTGTGCAAGGCCATTTTGCACATGCAACATTGTTCATATTATGTATATACTATACTAAATAAAGTGCAGATGACCGTTTAATTTTATTATTTTAATATTTCTCTTTAATATTGACACTGAATTCTCACTGTGTAACAGCTCTTTACTGAGCAGCAAAGCTTGTTAATTTAGGCAGTTCAGAAAATTAAAAAAACAAAAATAAAAATTCTGGACTGAATTCAATCAGAATACGCAGGAGTACGCAGTATACGTGAGAGCATGAATTACCTATTTCAAATTTAGTTTAACAAAGTTTATTACAACTGTAAGGCAGCTCGTTGCCGCTCCTACGAATAGCCCAAACGGGAACTGTAGGTTTCAGCCTTGAGGAGAGTCGTTCCCTCTCTCTCAGCCTAACCACACCGCCAGCGGGGCTTTAGGTATGATGAACGGGGTCTTCCGTACGGGCCAGGGTTGCCGAAAACCGACGGAAAAAGGGGCTTACCTAGTCCACGGGGCAAGGCGCAGTAGACGCAGCACACACAAATAATCCGGCGCTATAGCCCAAATGGGCCTCCCGATAGGCGAAGGATAGCTAGTGAGCCGGACGGAATACGGATCACGGTAACATATATAAAGTCGAACTACGAAGGGTTTTGTTTTGGTGTCCGGCTCAAGCCGTTTCATTTTTTTATTTCCCTTCTCTTTTTATTTGCCTATAACTTAACTTATATGTTATTGCGTTATACGTATGTATCATTACTGACTTTTTGTTTGTTTCACTACAACCTTTCGGTAATTCAGACTAACTTGATATATTCAGAATTTTTGGATATTTTTGGCTAAGCAGTTTTAGGTTAAACTTCGCAAGCAAACATGACAGTGAAAGTTTCACAGTAAAAAAGTAAAAATGGTTAATATTTTCTGTTTCCGACAAACAACTACAACATTCAAAAAGCTTGTGATATTAGGAATGACTAGCGAAAATGGAAATTTACAAAAATTTAAATACTTTTTCTATTATAGCGTCATAACATGTCTACTGTCCAAAATTACGTCAGCAGAAAATTGGCCCGTATTCACTACTAAGTGTTATTCACATATGAACGCTAAGCGTTTGCTAAGTATTAGCGCTTAAGTATATTTAGTATGTTTGAAGTTTAAGTATGTGAATAACACTTAGCGCTTAAGGTGGCGCTCAGGGGAACCGACTTTGGCGTTTAATTTTTTTCAGCGACATTTTTGACCATAATGTCTTGAAGGAAAGTTGTTCAAAATAAAAATAGCTTTCATTTGATGTGCATATTGTGATAAAAAATTTTTTTAAATTTTTTGGGCAACTTTGTAGCCGTAGCAAAAAAATTTTTGTTTCCATATAAAATGATTACTCATATCATTGAAATATGCGGTTTCGTAGCTTTAAATTGATGTATTAAACTTAAGAATACGTTGAAGTTTTGCTGAGTTATTTAGCCGTGAAAATAGCAAATCCAAAATGAAAAACCTACAAAGCTGATAAATCTTCGAAAATGTCAAATTTTTGATTTAATTTCTTAAAAAATTGAGTATGGCTTTTGGTAACTTTTTCAACGGAAATATGCAGTCCTAGGAAAGGTCTAATTTTTGAAAAAGTGAAACGTGTGGGCAAACCTTACATTTTTGCGTAGCGAAATCGACTACTTTTTTTGGACCTGGGTCCCAGCTGCCGTTTGCGGTTGAGTTGAAAATTTGCACAATGAAAGAAAGAATATAAATGCAGACGTGAAAGTTTTTCGATTTTCAAATTTTGGCCCGCAGCACTTTTTGTAGTCGCTCAAACACGACTGATTTTTGAAAAATCGATTTTTTGTAAAATCAAAAATAAAAATGAAAAATCGAAGATCAATCACGTCTAGATTTTTGAGAAATCTTTCTATTGATACCAAGATCATCAAAATCGGTTAAAGTTTCGCTGAGCTAGGTCAAAAACAAAATTAGTGTGAATAGGAAATTCGACATGGTCATAAAATTTGACACATTCACATTAAAGTGCTGAACTGTATTGTAAATAGGTTTTTTTGATGTCTCTTTGATATACAATTAAATTGGTATTGCTATTTATTGCATGAGCTGAGCGCCAAACATGAGTTTTGTTGCTGAGCGCTACCTTAAGAGCGCTAACACGAAGTGTAAACATTAAGTTTAAGGGATAGTGTTAGTATGTGAATGCGGATTGCGGGCCATTATGTCTAATAATAGATTGTTTCTGTAAGTGTTATGTGAATAAGTTTGTTTCGGGTTTGGCCGTTTAATTTGGTATGGTACCTAACACTGAGTGCAAGTATTGCTTATTATGTATCCTTATTATTACCAGAAATGTCAGCCATGTCATTGTCCAGGAGGTAAAAGACATGACTAAAGTTATCCGCCCGCACCCAGCGAATAGTGAAGCCAGCTGCCGTGAGTACATAATAAAGAGTGAGAATATCGAAGCCAGGTTGGGTGCAGTTTTGTGGAAATTGATCGAAACAGTCTGTCGTATAAGGCAGAAAGGAATTTGCAGCAACTCGCAAAACTGTTGACATTTTGGAAATTAGAAAACAAACAAATAATTTTAAAAGGTTGGTTCATACATGCAGCCGTATGTTCATAAAATCAAAGTCACATACAGTATAAAACGGCTAAAACAGTGGTTGATTAAGCTAAAACAGCCAAACTTGACCTTTTCAACAAATTATCAAGCGGTTTAGGGATATGTAGCAAACAAATTAAGGTATATAAAACAGATTAAATTCAAGAAGACAAAATTTCACTAATGCGCCGTGCAATTTTCTAATGGAATTTTTTTGTTTTGCAGCTGCAACATGAGATGCACCTCCATATCTCACCAATTCTTTTATTTGCAAACCTGGCTGTTCAATTATTTGTTTAATTTCCAACTATATACGTTATCATATTATGGCAATAGTTTACATAATCTTGATAGCAAACAAAATAAAGGTAAAGGAAACAGATTAAACCTAAGTTTGACCCATGCGCCAAAAATTTTTCTAGTGGAACTGTCCGGTTTTTTCGATTTTGCGCGCGTTTTCAGGGTCGACTCATACTTACAGCTGTATGTCCGTTCAGCCAACAAAATAACGAAATAATGCCGTCACAGGCGCTCGCTGATCCACTGCACTAGGCTGCTAGTGCCGTCATTCTGCCGGCTGAACGGCCATACGGACGAAAGTATGAATCGAGCCTAACACGCAAAAGTGGATTTTGTGTCCATGTACAGTTCATTTCAAATAAAATCTTCTGACGGTAATTTCGGCTTCGGGTAATGTCATCCGACGCATCGGGTGGTGCCATCTGACATCAACGTTTTGTCAGGTTCAAATTATCAATATGTCACAATCAAGGGGGTGATGTTTATAGTGATGGGGGAAGGGCACAAAAAAGGATTGACTTGATGGTACTAAAGTTTACTGTCGTGCAAAGTCTACTTTGTCGAATCTAATGATCAAATTTGAAATTTGCGAATAATTTACCGTAGAGTAAGAAAACCTAATCACAATAATTTTAAATTTATTTATGTAAAGTATTGAATAAACAATATTATGTAAAAACACGAATACTGTTAAATTAAGGAGGAAATGTTGAATCGCAAATATTGCAATATTTTTTGCCTGGTTGCAATTTTTTGGTAATATTAGCTTCAAATGGCTCATTTTTGAACTCGCGGATCAACAATTTCTGAATTCAGTTTTTCTTTTAAATAACCTAAGAACCAGTACGTCTTGCGAGTAGATACTTTCCTACAGTGAGCGACTTTCCATTAGTTTATAGTATTCCATTTTAGTCTGACAATATTCTAAAGAATATAAAACGCGGCACATCTGGAAATTTTGAGAGTGTGCATTTGTAAAAGGCGAAACGGACCAAACTGATCAATGCTCTCGGTACTAAATAGATTCATAGATAACCTTTTCTGTTTAACGATTGAAGTTTTTGGACGCCGCCACTGGATTTATCGCTATTGGTAATGTCAAAATTAGAACCCATACAGTGTTATCTTCCTGTATGTAGTAACTAAATTTTGTTCTTATTTCGTCGCAGCTGAGGCGTTGATGTGCTGCCAATACGCACGCACGCAGGTAGGCGCGCACACACAGAAAGACTGTGCTGCTGGCTGCTGCAGCCTCAATAGCGTTGGCTATTACAGAGAAACCGTTAAATTCTCTCTGTAACAGCTACAACCCTAAGATCTAGCATGCGGCGGCCGAGGCAGCCGCGTAAAAAGTTAAGTTCACTGAAATTATTCTTGCCATTCACCAGACCCTGTTATGTAAACCTGTCACACGTTTTGCCACTAGTTAGCATTCAGTACAAGTAAGGGTTGCTTTACACAAGAATTTCAAAATGACGACGTTTTGTCCAAACTCTAGACTTGTAAATACTTAATTATTTGTTCGAGTTAATTTGGCGAAATGGGAGCTAACTAAGCGGAAAAGCTGTTTGTTACATATTTATTGGGTTACCCACCAATTGCAAAGCAAAAGTAACCACACTGTATTTGTCATGACCATTATTGTTACTACACGTTTGGTGCGTTGGGTATGTTTATTTTACGTGAATCGAATACGCTGACCACCAAAAAACAAAAAAATTGAGAAAATTTTTGATGAAGAAAAACTTGGACATCGGTGCACAAATATATGACTGCAATGAAATGCAAAAAATTTAGTTGTTTAACAATTCTTAAGTTAAAAATTTGAAAAAAATGACCCAGGTTGGACTAGAAGAACCATCAACTCGAGGGGTCAGACGACTCATAGGCTACTAACCACTACACCACGGGGGTTATGGTACGACTACGCTATGGTACGTTAAAATCCGTTAAATCTTTTTTGTTTAAAATTAATTATATTTCCATAAAAAATTAGCTTTGGTACTTTATAATACTGATAAGGGTAATATAAGGAAAATATAAGCTTTCGTTTGGTACATATATTCAACTCTGGTTCTTTATATTTGTCATTTTGCTTAGGCTAGTTTGTATCTTAATTATTATAAATATTATTACAAGTCTAGCGGGTTCAGTTTCGACTAAAAATCCTTAAGTAACCGTTATGTTTTTAATAACAACATTCAAACGTTCACATTTCCAAATGTTAGCGTCAGTGCAATCGCAATGGGATTTGATCACACACAGGGTGATCAACGTAGGTTTTAGTCCCATTTAGCAAAGGGGTTTAGGAGCTATAACGGGCTGTGAAGTGAAGATGTGAACCAGTGTTGGGCGTAGAGTTGGTTTCAAAACAATAGTTCCTTTTCTAGAAGTAACAAAAATTATGCTGACAATGACACCAATTGTACATTGTAGTTTCAAACGTCAACGAGTGGCTCTAGCAGTTACAAAGATCAATCTTTCATCAAAGTCATTGCCCTGTGTTTCAAATACTCTTTCTGGTACTGAACTGTTATCGATTACACGCTAAAATATGCACTACAATTGCAACGAGTTAGTGTATTAACATCCATGTTATGCTATTAATTTTGATTAAACATTAATAAGCACCAAAGAAACCCATTATTTATATAGCCTCTTGGGTTAGATAAACAGTCTTAGATAAATTATTTCATTAAGCATAACTTATACTTTTTACTTTAGTGGTTAGAAAGTAATATTTCCCTTGCTACTTAAATCATGGCCGACTCTTTGGACCCACACAGGTTACAAAGGCACACAACCCTTACCAAATGCTTCCGTAGCTTCTACCTAAATGAAATAATATGTTATTATTGACTTTTTTCTTCAGCCAACTCTGCGGGGAGACAGAGCTCTGCGTCGCAGATTTACTCTGGAGTGCGCTTCATAGCTTCCCGACTACCTTTGATGTAGAACCCCACCAGTTTGGCTCTTCCTATTATGTACTCTTGCTTTTGGAACTGCGGTAATAGCAGCTGAATTTGGTTTATAGGTTAGAGGTTTTAGGTTCAGGTTTAGGTTTAGATGCTTCTTAGCCGTCGTTAAACTCACACAAATGTCCTAACTTTAAAGCAATTCATAATAATCGGTTGTAAACTAAGTTAGATAGGTCTTCAAGTAATTTCAACTTACTTTGCTAAAAACAATGTCATCTTCAAATTATTGGTACTTCGGTTTGAAACAAGTTTTTGTGGATTATTGATGAGTACTTTAGGAAAAGTTATCACCGTTATTAGTTATTACCTGCAATTTAACATAACTACAAGTCTCTGCTGTGCGTTTGTCTTGTTTCTTTAAAAATTTAAGCTTTCTTTTCTGCCTATAGGCACTGTTCACTAAGGAAGTATATCTGCTATGTTTTTAGTTAATTAAAGGCTGCCGAGCATTCGTTCAACCCGGAGTCAAGGCAGGTGGCGTGATTTTCCTGACTACCCGCCGTCGTCTTAATGTTTGCAATTCGTTCTTTTCGTAATGAGTTCGCACGTTCTTCTGTCTCATTTCATTAATACACCAAATAATCGTGAAAAGCACAAATTCTGACCAAAATATTTCTTTAGACTCCAGTTACAGCAATTTTTTGTCAGATGTTTTTTATTTGAACTTTTTTTTAATTTAAAATTTTTTTTTAAATAATTTTCGTATAGATTCCACAAATACGTTAGGTATTATTTCAACAAACAATGTCTATCAAGTACATACGAACATAATTGAACACGGAGTTAATATTCCTAATTGAAGAATAAAGCGTCCTAGTTTTTGCCCACGAGCGTCTAGCCTTGTTAAGTAGGAAAAGCAAAACTTCTAATAAAGGCACGCAGTCTAAAGTCTTATAAGTACAAAAGATGGATAAGGGGCTTCGCTACAGGTACTACAAAAATTGTCAAAATGTTTGTTTGTCACGCTAAGCAAATTTCAGATTGACGTGTTTGGAAATTACTTGAGGGTTTTTCTGAAACAAGACACAAACATTAGTGATGATATAACCTTTATGGTACGCTAGACTTTGTGCTCGTCATGAGTTTTAACACAAATTTTGACCACAAAGTCCTGCCCATTTAGAAATTGTGCTGTCTTGTCTTTCAAAACTATTAATTTTATCGCTTCACCGCATTAATTTTTCAAAATTGCACTAACCGAAAGCCTTAGCTGCTCTTTAATCCGTCACCACAGACTGGGCCTGCGTCACAAGGACAGTTTTGGGCCTGTAGTGTCACGCCTAACCACGCGCCCACTGGCTCGCTTCAATCGCATACTCAAGGCATCCTCGTGAAGTAACTGATTCTGTGAAGCATTACGCCGACAGGTTTCACTAGTAAGAGATGGTGCCATTCTGTTAACAATGTTATTCTGATATGACATTATGCAGTAAAGGATTAGATATAATATGTCGGGACCGGCATACACAATGTAAGTACTTAACGTAATGTAGCAAACCTTCCCTCATTTCAAGCTAATCTGTTCAGAGCCTTAAGCCTAGTTCATCTTAGTGCGTAAGGATATCTTAAGCTAAAAAATCAAGAGTGTATGCGCAGCAGTTTTTTGTACTGGCTTACGGACTTTTACGGCCAAATATGAGCTTGGCGGTCTTGCTAAAATAAAATTAATCCACTTTGGGGTAAATCTTAAGCTTAGTCTTCCTTTTGACCGCGCTTAAGATTTTTATTTTGTTTTCAGTCTTTGTAGAATATCTATCTCCTGTAAATAAAGCATGTGTTGAAGATAGGCCAGGCTTTTAAGAATGAATTTTTGTTTTGGGCTCAGGCTCAGGCTCAATGGTAGGCTTAGTTCAGACTTCGACAAACAAAATAAATGCAAAAAAAACTACTGAGGTTTTTTGCCTCTTTTGCGAGATTTGTTTCTGGCTCATACATAGACTACCCACACATCATTGATTGCATTTTTTAGAAAACTTTTAAGCGCAATCTTGAGTCAAGACTCAAGACAATACCTATTATCTTAATAAATTCAATTTTTATCACATCAAATTTAATAAATTTGTTAATTTTTCAACGATTTTATATTACACAAATCTACCCAAAAAAATTTAATTTTGGTAAGGCTCACGATTTTATGCTGTTGGTCTATTTTCTCGACTCCCAAACCATTAAATTAGGTCAGATTTTGGTTTTGATTATAAAAATAATGATTCAGACTTTTTTCCAACACCATTTTCCATTAATGAATAGTTGGGTGGTCGGCACTCCTAAAGAGTATACGGCTGATTTAATTGTGTTTAGCCAACCTTGTTTCAGCAGTTGGGTGAAATTGCTATGGAAACTGAATTTATGATCAGTTCACGAGTAAACACCTACTTCAGTAAAAATAAAAATTATTTCACGCCCCACAGTCTCAAACTTGACGCCATAAAAACCACAAAACCGGGCATTTTTTATTTCGACATTCGGCGTAAGGGTTTTCGGATTTACCAATAACTGCGCTCTTTTAACCGATTCCTGAAATCGAGAGTACATAATAGTGTCTCGCTGTATAGAAGAAGACTCTTCTATACAGTGTGACAGTATCATGTGTCAGGTCACGGCCCCCTTTTAGACCTTTTTTGGCTGCTATTGTTTTGGCAAAAATATTTTCCTTAACACAGATTTTCAAAATTTAGAAGGAATAATTTTTAACATTTCACTGAACAAGTTTTACAGACATGCAAAATCGACTGCTTTGAAAGCAGTGCTTTGGCGACACTACCCCCTTCCCATTTAACTTATTTCAGCAATTGGCCCTTTGTGTTAGTTCACCCTTTAATACCCAGAGTAACTCTGACCTCGGTTGGTGATCGTAGAAACTAAAAATTAGTGTAGATAGCGAGCTGTTTTTTAAAAATCTGCAGAATGCCAGTCAAATTGTAGTTATCATTGTGTTCTATTCAAGCAACAAATGATTGAAAAGTGGTCAAAAACACTATTTTTTATTCCCAAACCTTGCTCATTGTGTTTTGGACAATCTAAAAAAGTATATATGTAATAGTTTTGTGAAATATTAGATGTGGAGTATAACCGACAGAGTCCCTAATTATAGCCAATTTCGATTGAACCCCCTACCAGGACTTTTTTGCAGGCCAAAATACTTTTGCTTGAACTATGTATTCTATTAAATTCCAGCTGACCTATTCTTCGCCTCGGAAAGTAATTGCACCATCTATAATCTATAACTGCTCTGCTGCAAATATGGCTTCCGAACTTATGTTGTCAACAAAGGGAGGGGGGATTTTTAACTGAAAGAAAGACGGCATCAGCATTGGAATGACCCAGGAGGAATTCGAGCCGCAGACCAACGCTCTACCGTTGAGCTACTGGGTTGATGATGAGCTGTCGTTAATCTCCTTAAGCTCGGCAACACTAAAACAAATTATCTTGAAATCGGAGGCAAAGTTGTTGAAATTTGTAATGTTATCGAACTAAATTTTATTGTAAATCGCTCAGCTGATACAAGTTTTCTATTTATTTTCATCGTTTTTATCAGTGTTCGACGCGTTTCATTCACTGCAAACCTGCATTGTCTTTCTGTTGAATAGAAGAAGGATGCCCCAATTTGAAAGAATGAAAGAAATGAAGGCGACGGGAATCGAACCCGGGCCGCCTGCTTCGAAGTCAAGCATGCTAACCACTACACCACAGCCCCCGAGTCTCATAGGCCCTATTTCTCATTTACAACAGGGTCCCCTGTCACGGATAAAAGTGTCCCCTCTAAAGATTGTCCCCCCGGACACTTTTATCTAGTTAAAAGTGTCCCCCTGGACACTTTTATCTGGATAAAAGTGTCCCCCCGGACACTATTATCTAGATAAAAGTGTCCCCCTTTGGATAAATGTGTCCCCCCTCCCGGCCACTTTTATCTAAATAAATGTGTCCCCCCGGACAATTTTATCTGGACAAAAGTGTCCCCCGGACAGTTTTATCTGGATAAAAGTGTCCCCCCGGACAGTTTTATCTGGATAAAAGTGTCCCCCCGGACAGTTTTATTCGGATAAAAGTGTCCCCCACTAAAATTGCCGTTAATGGTTCTGGTTCAGCTTCTGGTTCAGGTTTAGGTTTAACTTATGGTTCAGGTGCAACTTCAGTTTGTTATGTGTGCATCCTGAACCTTAACCTGAACCAGAACTTGAACCTGAACCAGAACTTGCATCTGAACCAGAACTTGTACTTGAACCATAAGTCGCACCTGAACCATAAGTTAAACCTAAACCTGAACCAGAAGCTGAACCAGAACCATCAACGCCAATTTTGTGGTGGGGGACACTTTTATCTAGATAAAACTATCCGGGGGGACACTTTTATCCAGATAAAACTGTCCGGGGGGACACTTTTATCTAGATAAAACTGTCCGGGGGGACACTATTATCCAGATAAAAGTGTCCTATAGGGGGGACACAATCATCCAAAGGGGGACACTTTTATCCAGATAATAGTGTCCGGGGGGACACTTTTATCTGGATAAAAGTGTCCGGGGGGACACTTTTAACTAGATAAAAGTGTCCGGGGGGACAAATTTTAGGGGGACACTTTTATCCGTGACACCCCCCTTCGAACATCGTTGAGACCCTGCAACGATACTCGGTCGATACTCATGCTTCCGGGGCGAAACCGATGCCTCAAGGGCGGAGCACATTCACACGTAGGCCTCCAAGCCTACTTCAGTCACACCACACTCAGGGTTTCCTGGCTCACCCGCAACCACAGGGTTTCTCGATCGACCCAGAACGCTTCTCAACCAAATCCGAGGGTTTTAACCGGCTCACCCTTAACCGAAACCAAGTGTTTTTAGGCTTACCCTTAACCAAGTGACCATACCAGAAAGAGAAACTATGTACACAGTCATGCAGCACACAGCACGAGTGCCGTAAGTGTTGAAGTGCCAACCTCAACCCAGGGCATGGGGCTCCTAACCCACCTCCGAAGACGGATCGGGGATAAGGCTGTCCTGAGGACCCGGCCCTATCCTCTCCGTCCTGTCGCGGTCGCAACTATGTTGAAGAGGAGGCCCAAATTTAGAAAGAAGAAAGAAATGGAGGCGCCGGGAATCGAACTCGGGCCGCCTGCTTCGAAGTCAAGTCAACCACTACACCACAGCCCCCGAGTCTCATAGGCCCTAATTCTCATTTACAACATTTCTGCTTGACTGAAAAATTTGCGGGCCAGTGCTCAACCACACCTGTGGGGAGGGGGGTGAGGAGTACGACAAAAGTAAAAATTAAAAATGCAAAAAATAGAAAAATTAAAATTAAATAATAGTATTTTGTGTGTAGAATTTTAACACTATGGAATGGGTGGTAAAAGCGGCTTTTCCATAACGGGAGTGCAGCTTATTATTAATATTATGCTAAAAATTCATAACATAATCTTTCTGGTACATATACTTGAGTCTGATTTACTACATATATGTATCACTTTGCTAGGAAAGTTTATACCTTACCAAATATGCGTAGGCATACGTAATTCACCTTTTTTGCTTCAACGTCACTTATTTTAAATTCTTTTATCATTTTTGCTTACATTTCAGACTAATTAACAGATATTAATTATTAGTACTTAATTAACTACTATTAATAATAGTAACTTAATAATGCATCGAATGCGTCTAGCAAAAGCTGCATCGTTGGACTACCCAGGCATTCTGGATTCAGACTCGGTTTTGAGGTTAGTTTTTTAGCTATTCTTTCAAATTTGAAAAATATGATTTATTTTACTTTATTTTACGCCAGTTTAGCAGCAAATAAAAATGAAATATCACCGCTCAAAATAGTTTTACAATTGTGAAAAGAACACTGCTAACAAAGTTTCATAAATTGTAAAAGCCTATTCTGCTTTATAGATTTATAGTTATACAAAAATATATTGTGTGTGTACATATGTATATATGTGCGCTTAATAGTAATTTACTGCTCGTGTTGTTTGTCTTCTTTCCTTTTTGCCCTTGTTTCCGTTATCTTAATTTTTTTAGACTTTGTTACTTAATTGGGTGATTTATTTAGTCTAATTTTCATAAAGTACTTATTAGTATTAGTATTAGTATTAGTAGTATAAAGTAATATTCAAAAAAATTAATTACATGGCTTGAAATATTGATTAGCATAAAATGTATTGTATTACAAACTCAATTATTCAGCTACATATTTAGTATGCGAAAGTTGCCCATTTTGTAACCGAATTATCTTGCGGTGGGCCAAAATTAACGACGTCATTCATTCATTTGATGCGTTTTGTGCTGCTTGTCTTACCTCTTGGGGCCACTTCCTAAAATGGATTATACGGATTAAATTGTAATTTGTGTTGCTAATAACTCATGACATTGTGTATGAATTCAAACGAAATTTGCGATAGCAGTTATTTGTACAACCTTCCGCTTGTGCGAAAAATTTTTAAGTCTACCGCAACATTGAGATAATTAGGCAAACATGTTTTAATCTATTCCGTTTAATCCATTTTACGACTTGGCCGTTGGAAAAAACTAAGCCGTAATATCTTCTAAGTTTAACTAAAAAAATTGTAAATTAGCGTCATCTTCATAAATAGAAATATCGAACTATAATTTTTTTGTTGGTAAAAACATGAACAATGAATAAGCATAAAAAACGAATAACCTTTTTTCTAAATCATTTAGGTATACAACAATGCTACTGTGAACTCAGCAGAAACTCTAATGAAAGATTTTAATCATCAGTTAAAAAATAACTTCAACTTTATCAAGATGCACTGCATAGGTAATCTTTACAAGTGTTTTTTCTTGGCATTAAAAAATTCATCAGTTGATAATAAACAGTCTGAACATAATTGATCGTAATTTTTACGCCTGTTTTCTTGAGACTCATTAAAAAGCTTATTAGCAATTCGGGCTAAAATTATTAATTTTTTTTCTAGTCTGAGGTGATGCTGTCATCATTTGATTTAAAAATCATTACTCAAATTATTGATAAAACCACCCCTGAAAGGCAACTAGGCAACGATTAAACTTTTTGTGATTTCCACAATTTAAAACATTTAAATTTCAACAAACAATTTTACTATAATGCCTGCTTCCCACTGCAGGTTTAAG
Source organism: Trissonchulus sp. WLG1_4 (assembly GCA_030248245.1). Lineage (NCBI taxonomy): Eukaryota > Metazoa > Nematoda > Enoplea > Enoplida > Ironidae > Trissonchulus > Trissonchulus sp. WLG1_4. Next base: position 13,553 of record JASANF010007062.1, on the reverse strand, counting down.
GTTTAAGGTTTAAGGGTTAAGGTTTAACGTTTCATTCACACTGGCAGTTTATGGTTTAATTATATTTAAATGTTGTATATTCGCTGGCTGGATGCAGGAGCCCTGCCTACTTACAGTTCGCAGCTGATTGGCAGAATACAGAAGCTCCGCCTACAGCTCGCAAGTGACTGACTGAATGGACAAGCTCAATCAGCTTGGCTGATTGAATGCATCCTTAAACCTTAAACCAAAAAGTTGTAATTTTTTAACATGGTGAAACCTTAAACCTTGAACCTCAAACCTATGCAGCGTGAATGTGCAATATGCTCAAGTCATGTTCTACGTTAAACCTTAAACCTTAAACTTGCAGTGGGAAGCGGGCATAAATTTAAAAATGTTTTGTAGTATTTAAATGTTTTGTGAAAAAATAAGAAAACTAGTATCTTTAATATAATTAATGCAGTTACTCTTTTCACTTCACTTGATGGCTCTTATTTTTGTTACCACAAACCGACAGAAGAGCATTTTTATCTGAGATGCTCAGATTCTCTGGAATATTAACACTCGAGGCTCACAATGTAACTACTTCTCACTCAACACAAGAGCTTGTTTAAGAGGTTTTAACCAACCAAATTGAAAGTACATGCATATTCAGGAATGGTTTGCACCATAATAAAAGATCTCGCTGCAGAACAGCGTTGTTTGTGTGCATGAAAGTTTGTTCACGACACGAAAAATAGTTATCTCTTTAATAATTCATCATTGATTGTATGCAAAATTTTATCAGTCTGAGTTGGAGAATATCTCGAGAATAGCGAGAGAATAAGAATCACTCAAGAATAAGGAATGTGAAAAGATGTTGATTAAAAATGTTTGGCCTGTATATCAAAGCACAATTTATACAAATACAATTCACGTTATTTGTTATTGCACGTCCTCACATATTTTTCTTGTACAAGTTAGCTTATGACAAAACTTGTACTTTTTGTTGAAACTCTAGTCCGTTTGAGAATTCTAGAGTTACATAAGGTTATAATCATGTTTCATATGTTAGGTTTCTTTGAAACAGCTTATATATTAGCTTATATAAGGCTGTCTGGGATCTGGCTTCTAGGGTTTTTCAAGGTTGCTTCTTGCTTGTTCCAACCTATGTGGATTGTGTGTTCTTCTGAGCATGATTTCATAAATAATAAATAATTACTAGCAGTAATAATAAGTTATTAGCAAATTTTATCAGTTCCAAGACTGAGCTTTTATAAACTTTTTTCGCTCAAATTTTAATTCTAGCTTTTTCGACGTGCTCATTTTTAATGATAAACAATAATAATAATGATTTATTGATTGCAGTTAGTTATGCAACCCTAACACTGCTATTTATATTGACTAATTATAGTTAAGTTAAGATAATAACTTAATTAATAACTGATAAGCTAACTAATATTTAATATATTTGTATATTAGTATATACATATGTGCAAAATGCAGCAAAAAAATTTGGATGTACAGGTATGCGGTAAAATAACAAGGCCTTATAGAGGGAATTTGTCTTAGGGGCAGTCTAAATTAAAGAAAATCAAAGAAATTGAAAGGACATCATGTCTACCAAAAAAATGTTATAATTGTCCAACATAAAATGAAGTTTTAATTAATTTAGTTAATTACTTAATTAATTAATTATGTACGTAGTCCACTAGATTCACGTTTGCACATATAAGATATTCATACGCAACTATTAAGCAAAACAGGTAAACAAATGAACACAAACTACATTTTATTAGGTCCCATTTTTTCAACAAAGTAGCTCTTTTAAGCAGAAAAAAAGTTTCACAAATTTTCCCAAGTACTCAAGTAAAATAGTAATTTTCAGAGCCACTTCGACTTAAGTAGATTAGTAAGATTAAAAGGACCGGCACCCGTGCTTTTCTGGTTCCAAAACTTTCCGCTTCCCACGAGACCACAAGACAAGAAACTGGTTTGGAAATTAGGTTATTCAATTTGCCTAAATTTGCCTAACAATCCGCTTAACCCTGGTTCACACATGTCCGTATAAATGTTCGAACTATTTCCTCAAGCAAAAATTCAGCGCAAAACACGTAGGTAGTTAGGAAATTTTTGACAGTGACAAATGATTACCAATCGTTACAAGGATAAAATTCTATTTCCAAATAAAAGTTTTCGCATAGGTCCCCTTTTTTTAATGATAGAGAAACTAGGTCTTTTCGATTGTTACTATACCATTTGCTAAAAAACGAAAAATAATTAAAAAGCAATTTCACCATGACTTGAGGTAACTTAAAAAAATTGATGATTACACAGAAATCAAATCGCAACACTTGTTTGCAATATTTATTCAGGATTTGCTTACAGCCATTTTTTACGGGCAGTGTTGCTCGACTTTAAAACTTTTTAAAATGTGTTTTTGGTAAAACTAAGTTTCTTTTAAACCTTTCCCCAAGTATACGAACATTGACTAGGATGGACTAGGTTAAATGCTTGATTTTTTTTTGATCTAACGTGCCCAGCCCACGAATGTCACTTTATCGACGTCATTTTGAATTATGTCTGATCTTAAAACTGTTTTTTTGGGAATGTTTGCTATTTCTGAAAGGACTGGCTCAAATTCTGCTTTGGTACAGCTTTAGTCAAATTTACTAAAGTCTGATCAAAAATTGCTGAACCCTGGTAAAAAACACATGGCGTGATTTTAGCGGCTGCTCGCTGTACCTACACCTAATGCTTGCAATTCGTTCTTTTCGTAATGAAATTGCGTGTTCCTTTTGTCTCAGGATCCAGGATTTTTCGGTCAGACTTTAGTGCGAAACACTGATCTGCACGTCTTATAAGGTTGGAAAACAAGCACAAATGGAATATTTCGAAAGTGTAAATTAGTATATCTCATATACAGTGCCAGTTGAAACCTGTTCGTTTAGACAATCTCACTTTTATTTATTACACAGACAGGTGATAAAATCTTGATTAAATCGCTATCATTCTATTAGACATAGGTTTAAACCTAGGCAGTTTAAATTGCTAACATCTTAGAAATATGTACAAAGTCATTGGTTTACTTATTTTGCCTAATACAGTAGGATGCTAACTTTTTTTGAACTTTGTCGAAAAATAGTTTTCATTTGTTCATAAGCAAATTTGTGATAAGCACAGGAGTTATAGGTGAAAATAAAAGGTACGTCCTTCTAGTTCCTTTAAACGGTTGTGCTCAAAATTCTGATTAAATGGCGATTAAATGGCGAAGTATTCGGTGATTGTAACTGAGCCTAAGCCTAAGCCTGAGCCCAAACCTAAGTCTCAAAATCAATTAGCCAATCAATGAAGAGATGTGCTAAAGATAGCGAGCGTTCAAAGGAAATAGCTGTATGTAGTTGATAATAATACAAATAAAATCATAAAACTTAAACGAAGCTTTTAGCCCATGAAGCTACTTTAATTAAATCAACTAAAAAAGGGCCGAGTTTTATGAACTATTTTCAAAAGTTTTTGTGAAATAAATTCGTCACACTGAACTTTTTCTAATTTGATCTTGGACCTTCACTGGTCCCTAACGTCCTAATGATGGTAGCTAAATTGTCCATTAGCCAATAGTCTGCCACAAAACGAACTGACAGAATAAATTTGTAATTTTCTCAAAGTTTTTTTTGCGTGACAAATACATTTAATGGTAATTTTTCGATTTATATGATAATCATGGAAAATAAAAATGTTACGTTTAACGTTCAATATTTGTATTAACAAAACTTTTATTTTCTATTCTTGCCGCTTAACTAAAAAGTATCTATGTTTTCTGCAAAAATATATACACTGTTTTTAGTAAAGTGACATTGTATAAGTACCGTTTCCCGTTTTTTTAGAACTTAACGGGCGAGTATAATTCGAAAACTTTGCACTAGATGGCATATTTAAATTTAAATTCAGATAACTTTAATCTCAATTTCATCTACATACGTACACACATTATAGTTGATATAGCTTTTTTAGTGCGTTTAAAACGTTGCGTTGCGTTGCGTTTAAAAAACGTCTTTTTGAATTTTTGAATTCTTTTTATTTGTAATTTTTATAACTTTCGTTAGAAACATCGCCTAGTGGTCATGTTCAGATGGATCGGTTCGTACTGACGTTGACTATGCGTTTATGCAATAATATTCAGGACGTGAAAATACGTCCACGTCGCCAAAACTATGGCATCACATCAAGAAAAATGTCAGGACATATTTTTACGTCCAACTTAGGGCACAGACTATGACGCAACAGCTGCTGCAAAAGTCATGCAGGTCTCGCATTTTTAAGAATAGCTGTTTTGGAACCCCTGACAACAAACCAAAGCAAGGATAAGTTCATCCATCGGATAACTAATATCCCACATTGAGACTTTTATGTCTGTATTTTACGGCCCACGGCATTGACATATTTGGCCCAATAGAACACTGCCATTAGTGCTGTTCTGTTCAAATCAATGCCGTGTTTATCGCTTGACGCCGCTGATACAACTTAATAGCTGTTACTGGTGGAAAACAGTGAATCAATATGATAAATGTTGTCGACTCAAAATTTCAAAAAATTGGCAACAACCGCTGTTGTCTCGGAAAATGGAAAGAACTAGCAATTGATATACAATTTCTTCTCACACAATTGCGAATAAAACTAAAGATGCAACGTTTAGCTGTGATGCCATTCGGACTACGTAATATGCTTTATGTCAGTCACCTTCCCCAGTCCACCCTCAGCCTTATTTTTTGCTGTGTTTTGTCATTTTATATATGATTGTGAGCTGTATTTCAGCCTATTTCTTCAGGAACTGATATAACTTACACGTATTTTTGCACGTATTAGTACGTCCAGGGTGTGTTCTGTGACATTACAACGGACGTACTTTTACGTTTTAGACCGGCAGCGTGTTAAAATTTTGTGAGATACATTATACTTACTAGTAAGTCGTAACGTAACGTTCATTCTATTGAATGCTTACTAGTAATAAAAACTAACAAAAAACTGCTGTGTTTGCAATGTACGTAGTCCGACCCTCAAAAGCTATCCTTTACTGTTACGCATTGTAAGCAAATATGTTAAAACGACAGTTTCAACTTGAAACTTGTTTTGCTTCTTATAAAAACTACGTTCGACGTAGGTCAATAAGATAGCTTCATTTAAGGTTTTAAATTCTAGTTTTGTATTTTAGAGATAAAGAAAATTATGCAACAATTTTATGTCAATATGCCTTAATACAAAATCAGGAAATTATATCGAACTAAGTTTTCAAGCTTTTTTGACTTAAAGGTAACTTAAAGTCAAGGAAATGCAAACTAGTTTTTAATTGACGTACACTTTTGACTAATTTGTACACCAGGTGGCATTTTCCATATTCTGGAATTCGAAAACTTCTTTAATAATTTATCATGTTTGCTTTTACCAGGTTTGGAAACTCCTATATTTCCGCCAAGATTTCTTATATGTTAGTTTCTTTGAATTAGTACTACAATTTGGAGTCGATTATAAATACTTCGTAAAATTTATACGGCTCATTTAAGCTGATTTTTTCTATGGATACTAACCCATCGCCTTTACGGTAAGATTATACAGTCATTTTTAAATAAAAATGCCTCCGACGCGTCGGAAATTTTGGCGTCGGACCTCAAATTTCGGACGCCAAGACGCATTTTTATTTGAAACCGACTGTACGAGTTCTTGTTAATTTTGTTCTGCAAATTGTAATTTGTGACTATTCTTGTGTCTACTGGAAAAATTACTGAATAAAATATATTGGTTTTTAAAGTGTTAACAAAAAGTGCGTTAGAAAACGAAAAGTGAAAAAACAAATAACAAAAAACACTGAGACAGAACACAATGTTTTTTCTTATATTTTGTTGGAGTAGAAAAGCATGGTTTTGTTTTTGGCTTCATGAATTTTTGAACTTTGTCTCAGAGTAGTTTTTAATTGTTCAAAAGCAAATCCGTGATGAGCACAGGAGTTTTAAATGAAACTAAACTTTTTCGTCATATAGATTATCATTACCAACCGGATTTTCCCTGATTTTCCCATGATCGATTCATACTTACAGCTGTATGTCCGCTCAGTCGGCAAAATTCGAAATAATCACGCCACAAGCTGATCTTATACACTATGGCGTGACACTTTTGTAATTTTTTCGTAACGGACATACGGCTGTAAGTAAGTATGCAGTAAGTATTATTGGGTATATACTGCATCAAATAATAATGTCTAGGGATAGGAAAAATTGACATATGTTCCCTCATTACGTATCAGTTTTGCAACTTTTTGTCTGTCGTGGCTTAGTGCGGGTTTAGCCTGGGTTTCTAAACTAAGTTATCTTCTCGGCTTTTTTTTAATTTCCGAGTTCAGTCTTTACCCGTCTCATTTATTTTCTTTGGGTTGCTTAAAAAGAGATTTGCATGTAAAAACTTGTAAAAACGTGTAAAAACGGAATTAGGTTAGATAATTGATGTGGTTAAGTTTATTGAATGAATGTTTCTTTGTTGCCGTTTACCGATTTCTTGTTGCACTTCGGCTATTCATGGATTTACTAGCTTTTACCCTATAACCTTCTCATAAGTTCTACCATAAATTCAATTTCGGGCTTTATGTAAAGACTAAAGCCCGGTTCATACTTGTCCTTGTCCCTATCATTTTGTCCCTAAGCGTTTTCTGCAAAATTGCACAGCCAAATATCGCCAATTTTTTGCATGATGATAGTTGAAGTCACTTCCACACCATACCTATACAAATAATTAGCTCAAACTTATTTGTCAATTTTTCACAGCAGTTGACTAAAATTTTAAAAAAATTGCTTCAGAAAAAATTAATCGAAGAAAACTAGGTCCACATCAAGAAAAATGGCAGCTCGCTGCTTTTTTTACCTGCAGTCTTGGTAATTTGCACTTAATCTGTGTACTTCCGTTTCGGATGAACTCTTATTCATGTAAAATAAGAGCATCTCGTTCTATAAAATATAAATAAGACACAAACACTAAAGTTTAACCGAAAATTGCTAAATAAAACAAAACAGATTCTTTTAGCAGTTTGTGTCTAAGATGATGACTGAGACTCGCTTATTTATATAGGCATGAAAGCACGCTATTCTCTTTTGTCTCAGAGTCCAGCAATTTTTGGTCAGACTTCAATAACCTCAGTGTCAGACTTTTCAATTGTCTAAAACGACTTATTTGTCACAGATTAACAACAGATTTGTCACAAGTGTCACAATCTATCCATTTGTCAAATTTTCCCGCCAATTCCCAGCCTCGTTTGTCACTTTTTGCGATGAATGAAGCTCGTCGTATGTGGACCAAAAATCTTTTTCTGCATATTCCAGTGACACTGTCTTCATATGCTCAGAGCAAGAACTACTATAGAACAAAAAATATAGATTTTTGTTTTTAGAGCTGTGTTCCAGATATTCAGTTTCAAATACAATAAGATAGATACATTTATTTTTAAGGTTTGCTGTCTAAAAAATCTTCTGGTTACAACGTGAGACACCTCTTTTTCAAAAAAATTAATTAAGTGTAAAGGAAACCAAGCTATGTAGTTATTTTCATCCATACGGAACTAACCCTATGCATATTTTATAAATTTTGGACAGTATTTTTATTTCTGTGATCAGTGTTTTTAGACACTGTTAATATGTCCTTGTTTTCTCTTAGTCGTTTTCAAGAGTGAGACACTGATATGTACTCTTGACGTTCAGCAGCTTATTATTTTGAGTAAACTCTGACCAAAAATGCTGGACCCTGAGTCAAAAGAAAGCAACTGATTTTATTACGAAAAGTACGAATTTCAGGCAAGACTCAAGAGTACAGCGAGTTACTGGCAAAAATCACGCCACCTATTTTGTCTCAGGGTTCAGCAATTTGATCAGACTTTAGATTGACTATTCGACTACTTAACGCCTAAAAACCACTTATATCCTATCCAAGTGTCCTGTCCTGTTTCAAAGTGTAATGTAATGGGAACAAGACAATGATTGTTACATCGTGAGGCATTAGTGCAATATTCCAGAGGAAATATTTAACGCCACCATTATTTGTGGATACAACTAATTACCGTCCAGATTTCTCCGTATGTACATTTATTGCAGAGTTTCTTCAAAGCTTTACTGGTAAACTGTAAACTCTTTTTAAAGTCTATGAAATAAAAGTTATAAAACTTTCATAAAATATTATACCCAAACAGAAAAAAAGTGAGACATCATTTTAGTTGCACAGAAATCTCAAACATTTTCCGAGACTATTACCAGTTGACACACACTCCAAAACCAAACTAAATGGTTTGCGTTAACTAGTGACACGACTTTTTATGTCAATAAATTAGCATTAACATTATACCTATGTACATAGATGCATAGTTAATGTTGACTTTAGTCGCACAGGTTTTAGCCATTTTCCATAAATTAGTTTCTAAAATATAGACTTCAGCATGTCCAAACTAATTAGCGTAGGCTTAGGCTTACATGGCAGCATTTTGAAGCTTTCCCTCCCGACTTGTACATAAACTCGTTAGCTATTCATGTCGCAATGGCTAAATAGACTTTCTGCTCATGAGAATATAGACTGTTTTTTACGATTCTGGACTCTTGATGTCTGTGTGCAGGAGACTCAGACAAAGCTACTCCTAACGGGCTTTACTACTAAACTGTCATTATCATACATGAAACGGGTCAAAAATTTAGGGTCCAGCTAAATTTTTGGGGCCCGCCCCCCTTGATCCACAAAAATACCCTAAATTTTGCAAAATTTGGTAGAATTTTTGGAAAGAAAACAATTTTAACCCCATTTTGCCCGAATTTTTGGAATCCTTCTCCGCGGCTTCTTGATTAAAAGGAGGTCAAAATCTTGAAAATTTTAGTATCAAATTTTGAAATTTTATTACTTTCACAGACCGCGCGAGGTCACAACGCGTCTATTGATGCAAAATTTGTCAGATTTGGTTGAGTATTTGCTGAGTTACAGCGAATAAAACGGGCCAAAAATGACGTTTTTCAAGGGATAAATCGAAAATAAAAAAATCGATAATTTTCGACAGGTGCATGCTATAGTGATGTTGTATATATCGTTAGACGTAGATTAGAATGGGCTATCGAATTATATATAATACATTAGGTTTCCTTCAATTAGGCGGAAAAAATAGATTTTATTTGAATCAGAATTTTTAACTTCAAATTATTCGAAATAATTTAATTTCATGAAAATCTTCATTACAAATGCTTTCGAATGATATATACATTATGGGGGTTACTTCAAACGATTAAGCTGCTATGAAGCGATGAAGTTCCATACATACACTTTTTGGTCAGACTATAGAGCTCTTGTTCTTAAGCTTTTGATTTGTCTTGGGCCGATTGACATCATAATAAGCTGTCATTGAAATTTAGGGGTAAACTATGTCATAAAATTTTGGGGTCCTTGTCACAATCGTTTTCACCGTTTTGTGTTTTTGTTATTTTTGTGCGGAAATATAGTGGCTATTGGCAATTGGGGAGAGTGACATAGGAGCAATTGTGGGATGTATCTCACACCGTCTAAGGGACTCTATGACTTAAAATGGCACTCAGGGGGACCGACTTGGGCGATTATTTTTTAAAAGACAAGTTTTATCATAAGTTCTTCAAAAAAGTTATTTAGAATAAAACAAGCTTTCGTTTGGTGTTCCTTTTTCTATGAAAAATTCTTTGAACGCATTTGCAGACGCAGCGAAAATTTTTTGTAGTATAGAAAATACTAATATAAATACAGACTGCGTTTTCTTAACTTTGATTCAATTTATTGAACAGGCAAATCAATTGAAACTTTGCTGAGCTATTTGGCCTGGAAATCAACAATGTAAAAACAAATAACCTAAAAAGCGGGTAAATTTTTGGAATCGTCAGATATTTATTTTTAAAAAAATTGAATATGGCTTTTCGTAACTTTTTCAACAGAAATGTGCAGTATATACTGCGGAAGGTCTAATATTAAAAAAAGTGAACCGTGTGGGCATACCTCACATTTTTTTATATTTGAATTTTGGCTCGCAGCAGTTTTTGTAGCCGCTCAAACACTGCTCCTTGAAAAATTAATTTTTGTAAGAATCAAAAATGAAAATTAAAAGTCAAAGACATTTTTTGAAAGATCTTTTGATTGATGCCAAGACCGTCACAATTGGGTAAGGTTTTGCTGAACTAGGTGAACAAAATCAGTGTGAATAGCATATTTGACATGGTCATAAAATTTGACACATTCTCAATGAAGCGGTGAAAAGTATTGTAAATGAGTTCTAGTTCGCTTTTAGTTTTTTTGTTTTAGTCCAGTTGTACCTCAGAACAATTTCACTAAGCTGTACTCTGTGATGTAAAGTTTTCTTCTGCCGTCTGCTTATTATAAATGAAACCTGACCATTTTCATTGAAAGCTAAAATAGTAGCTCTTTTTAATAGCTAAAAAAGACATCTCCGTGTGTACTCTTAGTAAATAAGACATGTTCCATTACCCTACTCTTATTTGGAGGATTGGTTTTCATCTTGTTAGGCTCTGAATAAACATTCATTATTGAGAAAATTTCTGCACACTTCAATTAGCCCCGAACTGCCAATTAACTTAACTAGGTTTCTAAGTTCTCATGTAATGTGCAATTTTATGCAGTAAACATCTAAATGTGATCTTAATTAGTCTTTTCCACTAAAAATACATGTATTTTTACTTTTATCCACACTATATATGAGATTAACGAGATAGATCAACTGGATTAGCTTTGTCAATTCTTTACTGTAGCTTGAAAATTCGAAAACTCTAAACTTATTCTAACTCGAACTTACATAACTTCGTAACTCGTAACTAATGCCATCCTTTATAGTAGGTATACTTTACACACCTTGTTATTATAAATTTAATTACCGTTTTAAGCTGGTAGTAACGTGTTCTAGGTTTTTTGTGCTTTCTGTGTAAACTTATTTTTTTGTTTAAACTTCAAAATAAAATTTTCAGAAATTTTACTTGCGGACACTTTTAGAGGATCTTTATTACTAAATTTTATTAGTTTTCTTTGTCTTTTTTCAGAAATTTTCAGAAATTTTACTTGCGGACACTTTTAGAGGATCTTTATTACTAAATTTTATTAGTTTTCTTTGATTTTTTTCCTGAAGTCTTCTCAATAACTAGTAATTAAAAAAATGGAAAATAAAGCTAGGGAATTAGGCATGTCAAATATATTATCAACTTTCAGCTTCAACAGGTAATTATTATTTATTACTGAGGCGCAAACTTTATGTAAAAAACCTTATTTCGGAAAGGTCTATCTTTAAGCGCTTATACTAGAAACAAAATTAAGGGTCAACTCTTAACCTGCATGGCATATTAATAAAATCATTAATCATCATCATCATCATAAAAAACACAATTACCTCATCAAATAAACTCAATTGATGTCATTTAGTTCATATAAACCCTTTTAAGACAATTATTGTCACAATTTTGCTACTATTTAAGTTAACATCACAACAAAAATTGACTTGTACATATATATGTACATAGCGTACATGAGGTTTTTACAGGGGTTTAGCGCTCTACATTAGGCCAAATAGTTTCGTGTCAAAATTAAGGTTTAGCGGTTCCACATGTTTCAAACATTACATTTTATAGCCAGCTGGCCTCATCCAAAAAAAGGTTAGCGGCTTGGCGTAAAAAAGTGAAAATTTACATTTTTGTTCGCAAAAGGCTTCGTTTTGGTGATTTTACAATTTTTAAACAAAAGCTAAACAGAAGGTGTTGTTACTAAGTTTTTTTGTGTACTTTTTGCTTGATATAGGAATAAACATTAAGATTGACGCTATGCTACAAATTAGCATAACTACAAACAAATCTTTTTCATTGCGTGTGACATTACTACAGTTTGTGACCGTGCCAAACAAAAAATTATCGTCATCTAAAAAATGAAAATACATATTGTAAATGAAATATTTAATTTAGTCTGCGTACACTAAACTCCACAACTTGTGAAAATGGGTCCGCTTTAAAAAGTCCAGTTCATACTTGTTCGCGTTCCTTTTAGCAATTCCCACAATTTTTTTCATCTCCGTTTTTTAAGATCAACGTTGGAATAGACACTGGTGGTCATGTTAAAAAATAGCTGAACTTTTTGTCCTTGTCATTATGTCCTTGAGTATGAACTGGGCTACACGGAAAAAACTGTTTTAATTCCAAGGTTTTCACTGTAGAATTAAGTCCTGTCATATAAAATCAAAAAAAAACCAAATCTAATCTACAAAATATAACTTTGAATAAAAACATAACCCACCCAAAACCCAAAATTTATTGCAGTCTTGGGCTGCTCTTTTTACTCGATCGAACAAATATTGAATATTTTATAATCTGAGGAAAAAAATCGAAAAAAAGAAAAAAAGTTTTAATGCTGAAAGGTGTTTTTTTTAATTTTTTTGACAACTCTGCAGTGACCTGGAAATAGTAGCTGCTTAGTCACGAAAAAGCTACTTAATGTTACTGAATTAAACCTAAATTACTTTATTTTTCAGATTAGTGAACTAAAAAATGAGTTTTCGTAAGATTCAATGTAGGTTTCGCTACAAAAGCTGAATCAGAAATTTGCTTCTGAGCAAAGTATACTCCTATACTTGATTTATCTTATGTCCTTGACTTATTTTGAGCGAACATAAGTAAAAAAGTGGTAGAAGCAGAAATGTTTACAGTGATCGATAGCTTGAACTTTTAATTTTAACTCTTACGTCGGAAAAAACCAATTTTGCTTTTCTTAAAAACAAAGAATTCTCATCGGATTTCTAAAGCACAAGTTGTGGTTTACAAAACTAGGAAGCTGTTTTAACTTTTAAACCCAAAATTTCGGGCATAGAATTTTTCATAGTGTTATTACCAGAAAACTGTATTTTAACTGTCACAAAATCAAGCGGTAAATGCAAGTCATTTTTTCTAACAATTTATGACAGCTAAACATTTCTAACTCAAAATTTCCATCTTTAGATCCAAAAATAGTTTATCCATTCACCCACTATTTTACGTCTTGTTTTTGTGAGCATTTAATTTCCCTCAAATTCAATTCTCGGCCTGTCTGCTATTTTCCGAGGCAATCTATTCAAAGCCTCATTTCATCTAACTTTTGGCCTATGCTCATTTAGCAGTCATGAGACCTTCCGCTGAACAGGAAACCGTGTATGTTCAGTTTTCTGATATTGGTTTATGTTCAAAATAAGTTTATTTTTCTATTTTTAATGATTATTCCTGTGAGTACGCGTAACCTGAATTAGGTTTGGTTCCCGTTAGGTAGAAATAATAAATAAAAAATTAAAATAAAACCAAAAATAAAAATAAAAATAATTACCTTACTATACTATATAAATTTTTTGGCAAAAAAGCGAAATGATAATAACTCATGAACGGCTCTCAATAGCAATGTTTTCTTTGTTTGATAGTACAGGACATGGCCAAAATCTTTTCCATCCAAACCTAGTCGCTAAAACAAACCGTTTAAAAGTAAAACCGGTTTGAAAAAATGAAAATTTTTTATACACACACTTTCAGGCTCAAACAACCACTACGATG
>JASANF010007061.1:0-30795 GCA_030248245.1 Trissonchulus sp. WLG1_4 | reverse complement strand
CATGTATGCGCAAAATCGTATGATACGGATTTTCGATATGTATTTTCAAATCGAAAATCAAGGGCGAAATGTGAAAAATGGCCGTTTTTTGGACCCGCCAAATTTGAGTGATTTTACATTTGACGTCATTCCTCAGGCCATGGGCAAAAATTTAAAAAAATTTGACGTCATTGCTCAGGCCATGGGCAAAAAATTAAAAAATTTTTTGGGAACCCCTAGTGAAAAATTGGCAGAAGCATTGGTTTCAGTTTGTTACATCTGCGATGCGCCTTTCCTGGGGCTACATTGTGTGCAAATTTGAAGCGAATCGGAGAACCTAAAATTTTCACTTTTTCAGGTAGCCCCCCCCCCCCCTTAATGCTTGAAATCCGCTCTTTTCGTAATGAGTTTGCGTGTTTCTTTTTGTCTTAGGGTCTAGTGTGTTTACGCGGCGACCTCAACAATATCAAGAGTACATCATACAAGGAGTATGACACGGCGTATGGCGTTTGTCCATTGCGGAGCGCGAAATAGCCCGTTTATGCATGGTTTTGAAGACCCAGTACTCAACTGAGGGGAAGGTACCCCCTGCTTAACTGAGAGGGGGTACCCCCCTCAACTCAGTACCCCGTCTTCAGTTGAGGGGGGGGGGGTACCCCACCTCATTTCAAGACACTAACAAAGACCTTGCCCCAGCCCCCCCCCCTCAGTTCAGTACCCCGTCTTCAGTTGAGGGGGGGTACCCTCCCTCAGTTCAGCACATCAACGAAAGTCTTTGTTAGTGTCTTGAAATGAGGGGGGTACCCCCCATCAACTGAAGATGGGGTACTGAGTTGAGGGGGGTACCCCCTCTCAGTTGAGCACTGGGTATCGAACTGAGTAGGGGGTACCTTCCCCTCAGTTGAGTACTGGGTCTTCAGTTTAGGGGGGGGGGTGCCCCCCCCCTTCAAAACCCTGCATAAACGGGCTATTTCGCGCTCCGCATTGGACGCACGACCGTAGGCATAATGGGAAGAGTGTCATACTCTCCTATTATGTACTCTTGACAATATTAAGTCCAGCTTGTAGAACTGCCTAGGTTTCTTTGTTCCTGTTGCGCCACAGCGCAACAGGTATTTAAGTTCAATCTGATATGAATAGTGTGTTGTAGTGCAAAGTACGCTCTGTGTGTGGCTGTATGTTTTACTGTGAGCTAGCTGTACTTTTGCATCTGTGTGCATCTGTATTGCTGGCCATTGCTACAGACTAAGTTGCACAGCATGTCTATTGTTTTGCATTCACTGTGTTAAACTACCCTGCTGGCCAATGCTGCAGACTGTCTGTGTGTGTGTGTGCGTGCGGTTAGAGCGTGTCTGTCGTATCGCTTGTATTTGCCATAGAGAGTTCACACCATTTGAAAGTACACAACTGTTATATGAAACCTAATGCGTTAACGCTTCATCAGAAGCATATATGAAAGACTGCACCTCGCTTCAGAATCGCTTCTCGAGTTGTCTAAGCTCAGCTCAGATAAGTGTTAGTATCTGTTCTCATCAGCTTAATCTCTTTTACAAGAGCCACGTGCTCTTTGAGATTGAACCGATTTTTGAATATAGGATTGGAGTTACCAGTTTGAAATTATTTTAAGCTGCGCAACAGGCTTTGCCGTAGTATACGAAAAACGTTTTCAAATAATTTGCAGCAAACTGCAATATTTAATGACGACATTTTGCACCAAACTTTCACTTGTTGCAGTATACACTGCAGCTGCACAGCATCATAAAGTGTTCTGCAGCTAAGCAGGCTGTCAAAATTCAGCCCAATATGACAGCGTATAGATGTGGGCGTGTGTACTGTACTGGATATATATTGGCATATATATACCTAGTGCCGAAAGCCAAACTCATCGATAAGATTTGTAAGCAACCTGATCGTTTTAACTGTGGCGTTTGCTTGAACAAGTTAGAATGTTGAATACATGAATAACAAGTGGGCGAAACATTGCAAGTACATAGCTATTAAGCCAAAGCATTTCAATGCGATTGTCGTTATAAATTGATACCACTGTCACCATCGCTTAATAGGCATTTCATTGACTGTCCTTAAACTTGACTTGATTAACTTCGTCTAAGTATGTATATATTGCTTCCTAGTGTACCCGCAGTTCAGAATGTGCCGCAGTCACGGGGTAAATCATCCCCCATAGAAAATCATCCGGGGTGATGAAATATCCCGGGGAAAATCATCCCCCCGGATAAAATACCCCGGGCAAATCGTCCCCTCGGATAAAATACCCCGGGGTGAATCATCCGGGGGGACGATCTACCCCGAAAAGTGTTCAGTCACTTCATTCGTGTTTATGTTGCTTTCTTTCACGGTTCTCCTCCATTTCACCAGTCCATCTTTCTAAAGTCTGACCAAAAACTGCTGGACCCTGAGACAAAAATAAACAAGCATCAAGAGTACAGCGAGCAAGTCACAAAATTACGCCACATTGCCGCTACCTCAGCCAGCTCCCAGCGACTGCTGGACGCTATCGACCGCTGGAGCAAGCAGTGGCTCCTCGGCATAAACCACAGCAAGTGCGAGACCATTCACTTCACCCCGGACACAAGAGAGTTTAAGAGTTTAAGCTTAAGCCGGATGTAAAAATAGACAATGCCCGTGTGGAAGCCAAAGATAATGTCACCTATCTCGGCGTCAAATTCGACAGAATGCTCCAATTCCATCTACACGCTTCGGATGTGGTCAAGAAAGTTAGCTCCAGGTGCCAAGCACTCAGCGCCCTCTCCGGCGCCTCCTGGGGCCCCCCGCACGAGGACCTTCGGCAGCTTTTCAAGGCATTTGTCTTGCCTGTGGTCACATACTGCCTCGGCGCCTGGGGACCATCTCTGTCAGCCACGTCTGCTAGGAAGCTCGAATCTAGCATTCTTCGTGGCTGTCGCATAATCTCCGCCCTGCACAAATCTTCTCCGGCTGAAGCTGTGCACATAGAAGCTCGCATTGACACTTTTGACACGATTAGAACGAAGGCTACCTTGCGCTGTTACGAACGATCCATGCGGCCACCGGCTGACAATTCCAGGCTCGCAGTTATGACCAAACAAGTCACCACACGACTACCAGGCAAGTCCAGCTGCCGCGCATTCAGCCAGACCGCCGCCCACGATTTCGTGCTCTCTAAGCTTGCCCCCCGGCAAACCCTGGGACTCTGGCCCCTACCACCATGGACCACAGTGCTCGCTAACATCCACACTCACCTGCTCTGTAACGTCGATAAATCCTCTGATAGCTCCACGTTACTCGCTGAAGCCATTCGCACAATCAACGAACTCGGGCCTATGGACGAAGTCTGGTATACAGACGGGTCAGCTGTGGTGGCTGTGGCGTCGTTCGGACCTGTGGCGACCCTAGCGACCCAACGATTATAGACTCATCCAGCTTCCCGGGCGCCGAAATTACCTCCAGCTACGACTGCGAATGCTTGGCCTTACTGCACTGTGTCACCATTCTCGAAGGCAGCATACAAGAGTCACATCGGCAGCTTAATATTCTTATCTGCAGTGACAGTCAAAGTGTGCTTACATCCCTCCAGTCTGTGCCCAAATGGGCCGATCAGCACATACGTGAACTGTACGAAAAGCTCCAGTCCATTGCTAAGTCCGCCCAAGTCACCCTACAATGGGTACCTGGACATTGCAACTTGCCGGGTAATGAAGCTGCTGACGTTGCCGCCAAGCTCGGCGCAACCCTGGACCACTCGGACATACCTGTGTCCTTCAACGCTGTCAAGGCCGCTATCTGTCGACTCATAGCAGACCCTCCACCCGAGCACCCTTTGGTCAGTCAGGTTTTTGCCGACGGTACAGGAGCCCGGGCCGAGAAGACACTGAACAGAGAAGATTTGGTCCGACTGAGCCGCTTGCGCTGTGGCCACAGCACCAAATTGAGAAGCTACCTGAACCGACTAGAACAAAACAGTGACGCCCACGGACCGTGCAGACGTGGCAGTCAAAATCCGAGGACATTTGCCACATCATGGCATGCCCAGCGTTCGATCGCCACCGCCTTAGCATATTCGGATCCACCAGTCCCCCGATGTCCGTCCTGGCCACCCAACCCACTGCGGCAGTCGCGTACCTCAGGGATTTCCTTTCCTAGTGACGCTGGCTGAATAACAACAACCTGTTTTGTCTCAGGGCTCGGCAGTTTGTGGTCAGATTTTAGTCAATAAGAGTCAAGAACATAACAAAGACTGTGTAAGAAATTTTAAGTGGAATATGATAAGATAAAGAAATGGCAATGGAATTGCAGAACTGAGACGGTGTAGCCACAGAATGGAGCGCAACCAAGCAATCATTGAGTTCGAAACGCACATTGAAACTATATATCTTATTTTTTAGTAGTAGTTAGGTAATGTACCTCGATATATCTAAAATATAGGCGCCAGAACCCAGGTGCTGAAAACAGTGAAAACAAAGCCCCAAAAACTCAAAATTGGCCCCAAATCGCTGTAAAATAATCGTAAAATACTTCAAAAATGAGTATTTCCCATTTTCAGGCAAAAATTTTTTTGTGTTGTTAGTTCAAGTCCCCAAAATGGCAGAAAAACTACAAGCTCCCATAAAATTTCAAAAAATCCGGGACAGGACAAGTCCTACCCTGTTTTTACTCAGCCCTACCTACCTACCCTCTGTACCTATTGTTTATTGCGAAGTGCTTAGCTAAAGCACCTGTGCTTTTGGACAGTTTTTGTACGTGTATGTCCAAGGACAAAATTTGTGCTTTCGCCTTGTAATTTCTGGTAGCTCTCTGGTCTGCAAATCTAAAGATGGGTGATTCGCATCTTCTCTGGGCTGATGCTGTGTAGTAGGGCAAAAAAGTTAAACTTTAACTAAAATTTAAAAAAGTTAGGGGTCATACTTTAACTTTAACTACAAAAAAGTTAGAGGTCTTACTTTAACTGTAACTTTACTTAAATTAAAACACCCTTACTTTAACTTTAACATTAAAGTTATTTACAAAAGTTATATAAAAGTCATTTTGGGCTTACTTTAACTTTAACTTAAATTAGTACCATAGCCTTACTTTAACGGTAACTTTAACTTAAATTAAAGCCATGGCCTTACCTTAACTTTAACTTTAACTTAAATGAAAATGGTCTAACTCTTTTGCCCTACTGTGTAGAAAAGAATCCCCCTCTGTTTCTTGACGTTTAGTAACCGTTTAATAGTAGGAATAGGAACTAAGAAACCGTTTGATAATCGTGTAACCGTTTAGTAACCGTGTAACCGTTTACACGGTTACTAACATGTAACCGTGTAACCGGTCGTGTAACCGGTTACACGGTTACACGGATAATTAGCGTGTACACGCGGATAATAGCAGTAACCGTTAGTTAACGTGTACACGCGGTTACTAGCCTTCGAAACTAACCGTGTCCATGGATAGTTATTTTGTATCCATGCCCAGCCCCAGTCCTAACTCCTAAGCACCTCCAAAGGACACGTTTTTGTGCTTAAGAACTAAAGCACAACGAAGTATGAACCGGAGTATGAAAGCATAAGTGCTAGAGCACTAGTGTGCTAAAGCACTAAAGCACGAAGATGAACCTCGAAAGCACTAAAGCACAAGGAAAAGCACTAAAGCACAAAAAAAGCAAGCGCACGGTTGCTCAACATATCCAGTACACAAAAATTGCTTTGGGATAGCTAGACGGGTGATTTCTTTGTCACATTTGTAAGGGGGGATGATTTACCCCGTGACTGTTGGGGCAGTTCTTCCCCCCGGATGATTTTCTAGGGGTGATGATTTACCCCGTGACACCGCGTTCTATATTCTTTAGCTTATTTTTAGAACAAGCTCCCTGTCTTATGCTCCTTAACAAATATCTCAGACATACCCTTTCCTAGTCGCAAGACGTACTTGTTTCGCCAGACATTAGTCTGCACTTTGTTTTCACAATGAAAGCGATGTTTTATCTATGTGGTTAGAATCAATCTAGAATGTTTTAAGAAACGTCAATGTTGTAATTTGCAGTGTTACATGATCCACATGAAGATATTCTGAGTAAGCGCCAAGCGGCATGCTACCAAGTTTAAGCATGCGACTGTAATTATTGTAATTTTACTAAATAAAAAATCTCGTTGAAATCTGCAACAACGGTAAAAAAGCTTGTCGATTTGTCAACTACATGTTGTAATTATTTATTAGAAAAATTTAATCGAACGAAACCTGTTCCCATAATGCTTCGAGCTAGTTCGAGTCTACACTGCTGTACGTGTAGGTTTATTTTTTTGATAAATTTGCCTGAGGCATCGACATTGTCAGTTCAAAATCCGAAGCCTCAAGGTTAATAAAATAATTAGGACCAATTAGGACCAACCGGATGGTATCAAACCGTTTTTTAATATGCCGTGATCAGTCTTTTTTTACCCGGTGATAATGTTAGTAAAATAAATGCCAGTGTGATATAGAAGTTAAAAAGTTATTCTAGACTTTAGTACATTAATACCCACATTTACTGCTGAGTCGACATAACATACAATTATCAGTTCACATGGTTTTTCCTGTTGGGCCGGTCTTTAAATTTGATTTTGGAATCTTTAACTCACTGTTAAATGTTAAAGTAGGTAATTATGTGCGGGGTGTGTTTTAGTTTTACACGTCTTCTACCGTACATTTGCATCTGTCAGTACCAAATGCCTTGTATTTTCACTTGTCTTCGTACATCAGATGTTCAGCGGTAGGCGAAAATGCAAAAGTCAAAAAATGATTCAATGGGAAACGAAGCAGTGACCTCATGCTTACAAACCTAACACACTAACCACTCAACCACTCAGATGTCTAAAAATGTATGCTTTTACATCAACTAAAACTTTACTTCTATTCGAGTGTTTGCCAGTGTTGACACTTGACAGTGTTGCCTGCTTCAAAAGTGACGCGAAAACAGACCAAGTTGAAAAAAATTTTTTTCAGTAACAAGCCCAATTTGCTGCAAAATCTTCAGTAAGTATAAAGCATACACTTTTAAGTACATTGGCCAGAGGCCATCGTAAACCTGTTGGGCCAGTTAATATACACTTACTTAACTCGGTTTTTTATAAAAAGCGTAATTTTTGCAGCCACAAAAACTGCAGAATCTCAGGCAAAAAGTTAAATCAAGAGTACATAATAGCGTCTCACTCTATATAGAAGAAGAGTGAGACACTCTCCAGCCTGCCTGTGTTCTAGCACAGGCAGATGCGCTGGTCGTTTTCAGACTACATGTTGACATTCTATGCAACATGCGACTGGCCAATCAGAAGCGAGCTTCTATTCTCTGATTGGCAGACGCCTGTGCACGTGCTCCAATCATAAAACGGGATAGGAATAAAGGTTAATAACTCATTATTTATTCATAGTCTGCTTGTAAAAACATTAAAAAAGGTTTGCAAATACCTTTGGGGATATTTTGTCAAACTTTCAGCGAAATTGATTCAGAAACTTTGAGGAAATTCAGAAAAGTTTATATGTATCTCAAAAGTTTCTCAATCAATTTCGCTGAAAGTTTGCCAAAATATCCCTAGAGGCATTTGCAAACCTTTTTTAATGTTTTTGCAAGCAGACTATCAATAAATAATGAGTTATTAAGCTTTTATCCCTATCTGAATGCTTAGCAACGCATCAGCGATTATATACTAAAGTGTGTTACGCAGGGAATCTACGCGCTGATTGGCCAGTCACATGTTGCATAGAATGTCAACATGTAGCCTGAAAACGACCAGCGCATCTGCCTGTGCTAGAACACAGGCAGGCTGGAGAGTGTCTCACTCTTCTTCTATATAGAGTGAGAAGCTATTATGTACTCTTGGTTAAATCAATGTACACTGCAGCCATTTTTACTAAATAAATTTCAGTTTCTACTTGGTCTGTTTTTGTATCACCTTTGAAGCAGGCACAAGTAACTGTACTGTGATTAAATTTTACTTGATGTAAAAGAATAAAAATTCAGGAATCCGTGTGGTTGAGTGGTCAGTGTGGTAGGTTTCTAACCATGAGATGACTGCTTCGATTCCTAGTGCACCATACTTTTGTTTGACTTTTGCATTTTCGCCTACATATTAATGTAAGAAGACGCGTCAGTGAAAATACAAGGCATTTGGTGGTGACAGATGCAAATCTACGGATGAATACGTGTAAAACACACCCCGCACACAAATACTTTAACGCTAGCACAGTGTTACGATTCCAAAGTCAAAATTAAAGACCTGTTGGGCTGTAGCCCAACAGGAAAAAGTTTATAATTTTGAGAATTTTGAGCATTTGTACGGTCCGTTTGTACGGATACCCTAGAAATTTGTACGAGTTGAACTGAATTTAATTAAAGCCCGGTTCATACTCGTCCTTGTCCTTGTCCCTATTGTTTTGTCCTTGAGCGATTTCAAAAAAACTGCCTGGCCAAATAAGCCAACTTTTAGTATGATTAAAGTTGGGGTCACTTGCAGATCGTATGCAAAAAATGAACCAAAAATGCTTGTGTCAATTATTCACAGTAGCTGACCAAAATTTGTCCTTGTCCCTGTCCCTGTGTCCTTAAGGACAAGTATGAACACACATAATCAGCAAATTGACACTTTCTAGTAGATGACGGATTCTATTTTGATGCAAGCCAGTGTTAGTCTAGCTGAAGGACATGTCTTGATTTTCAATAAAAAAACCAAGACTGCCCTAAGACTGACGTTGTTTATGCTTTATCGATTAAAACTTTTAGAACATCGTATTGAAAAATTCTATAGGTATAACATACGAGTTTTAAATGGAATTCTGACACATTGTCAGTCCAGCCTAAGGGCTAAAGGCCTATTCATACGAAGCAGCATCTGGGGTTGCCTTCATTTGGGTTTGTCTAAAAAATTGATTGGCTATTTGAACAGCAGCTGCCAGTTACAGCCAATTATTGCTAAGCTCCGCCTACGTAGTGGTACAGTAGGAAAACCTATCTGAAATTTCACCAATAAGTTACGCAATTATTCTAATTAACGAAAACGGTTCTGTAATTGACATGGCTTAGATTGAAAATTTGTTGGATCTTTGAAAGCGGAATGTTATTGTATTTGTTGCTCGAATGTAACAGGTTGTATATCTATATATACCATTCCTTTAAAACTTCCATTTACAATTTTTTGAACAATCTTGACTTCTTATTGGCAGCAAGTCATTGCACTACGAACTTGAATGAATAATTCGGATGACTATAGTTTTTTGTTCAATTAAAAAATACTTCATCCATTTTGTACTGTATCAGTTTCAAATTAAAATTCAAATCAAAATTAATATTGATAGCGTAGCTTCATACAGTAATTATAGTCATGTTTCGACAAGGCGGAGCTTAGCAATGATTCGTTGTGAACTGCCATTCAAACAGCCAATCAAAATTTTAGACAAACCCAGAATACGCCTCACTTGAAGGTCAAGGAGTAGTAAATGGCAGTATCCGTCAAATGCTATCAAATCAATCATTTTGCCTTAGCATTTACACGTTAGCAAATAATGTCTTCAAACATGTACCCCGTTGCAATTAGTCTCATTTTTGACACGCATGTTATTTAATGGTGTCACTCAAAATTACTGACTGTTAGCACTCAAAACTGCAGGCAGATAATTGGCCGACTAAATGTGACCGCCTGCTGGCTTGAGTACTGTGTAAATACTGCAGATTCAGATTGCAAATTATGCACACAATAGGTAGTCCTTGCCGGTATACACTTAGTTTTTCTCATTAGTAAAAAATAAGTTAATTCATTGATTAAGTGATAATTTTTAGTAAAATTTAGTTATGCCTAGAAAGTCATTATGTTCCCTCTTAAATTAAAAATATTTGCAATATCATTCAATGGAAAAATAATGAAAATAAAAGCAACCTCAGTGTGCATTTAAAACAAGTGTGTTGTTTTGAATATCATATAATAGTTGTGTTACGTAAGTGTGTGCTAGGACCGTAGGCACAATACATGTAGACGGGGTCTCAGTCTGGGGGTGGGCTTGTCCCTAGTTTTTCGAAATTTTAACGGCGCTTTGAAACCTAGGGGGGGGCTTGAACGTAAAAAACGCAATAAATTGCATCTGCTTAAATATTTCATTCATTTAAGTTTTTAGGTCAAATTTGAGAGGCGGAGCAAGTCTCAACATCTCAAATCTGGGGGACTTTCCCCCCATGTGTATCTGTGGCCATAGGTCTGGTAAGTCATTGTTAATA
Source organism: Trissonchulus sp. WLG1_4 (assembly GCA_030248245.1). NCBI lineage: Eukaryota > Metazoa > Nematoda > Enoplea > Enoplida > Ironidae > Trissonchulus > Trissonchulus sp. WLG1_4. Next base: position 20,600 of record JASANF010007061.1, on the reverse strand, counting down.
TGCAAGTCTAACTGGAGCCGTTTATGTCGGCATGCCTTTGTACATTGTCTGGGCCAGTCTACCACGTTTTGAGTGACAACAGTCAGTAATTTTGAGTGAACCCATTAATATTTTTCCTTTTGACACGGTTCCTTAGTCGACGTTTAACTGTATAACAACATCTGCAATTTTCAGTCATGCATGTATAGTTTGCCCCTATTGTTGGTTGCTTTATTTAGAAGAAAACTCCAAGCATACAATTTCATACAGGAACATAGTATGCTAACAGTTACAAACAAAAATAAACTGTAAGGTAGTCGGAAATTATTTAGAACAATTTGCTATTTTAGACAGCTTTTATTGACTTAGACTTAGTATTTATGAATTATTTAGGACAATGTCTTCATGCTGATTTCTAATTTCGAAATTTCTATCGTACACTTTTGATTGTTTTACAATTGCTTGTAAATGAATTTAGATATCTGATTCAGTAAAAGGAAAATTATTATTTGTACTATTATTATTATTATTACAAGACTAGTGCGTCTAGTTTAGACTAGTTAGACTAGATCTACAACGTGAAGTCACGCAGTGTTTAACAATAAAACTTGTTTTGGAAAAAATTTCAAAACTCAAATTTGAGTCAAAGTTGACTTGCAATGCGATTTGATCGCATATGAGATGATTACAGTAGTCAACAAAAGTGAAAAATTCCAAGAGCTATAACTTTTTATACGGTTGTGGTATCGACGTGAAATTTTTTTTTAATGCTAGCGTTTGCCAAGAGCTATCGATTGATAGGTCGCACGATGACGTAAAAACCAACCAATGTTCCGTATTAATAATAGTTAAACGCTGATTTAACGTGGCGTCCGTCAACGTCAAGTAAGGTGTCATTCGAAAGCGCCTGAAGTTCTGAGCAGAATGCCGTCAATTTCATGTTTCTACGTCAACGTTGAAGCAAGTTATAGCGGTTTCAATTTTTCCGAACTTATGGTCAATACGCATATGGTGTGAGTAGTCGCGGAGCAATTTTTTCGAACAAAATGTTTTCTAAAAAAACTTTAGGCAATAACTTTTTCCAGGGACAACGTAAAAGGTTCTAGTTTTTACTGTTAGATAGAGCAGACTATGGGCTTTTATTTGATACCAAAAAAGCTATACGTTAACGCTGACTTACATACCGAAAAACGCAAAATAAAATTTTAGAATAAAATAAATTTCAGATTTAGACCCATATGGCTGGCTCCATGGTCACTGATGGAGTAAAACTGTTTTGTGTAAGGATCACAGTTATATGGATGACTTTACGGAAGCGTTTTTTTGTTATATCAATGGTAACACGGACGTTACGTAACATTTTTGAAAATTACTCAGTTTACGTAAAAACTTTTTACGCCATAACTTTTTTAGCTAGCTGGTAAAAAGTTCTAGTTTTCGGCATCGGTTATGATGTAAGAACAGCTTTCATTTGACACCATAAAAACTATAGGTTACCGTTGACTTATGTGCCGAAAAACGCAAGATTAATTTTGACAATGAAATAACTCCAACTTTATTGACCTGGAACCAGAGAGCCGGGCCACGTCCATCATAATGTAAGCTTATTTCATGTTTAGAACATCAAAGCCAGCCCTTCCAAGGTTACGTGCCCCTATTATTATAATTATCACTATATTTAGGATAGTTTTAAAGCATACGAATTAAAACATACCACATAATTAAAACATACTAATTAAAACATACTAATTAAAGCATACTAATTAAAACATACTAATTAAAATTTACTAATTATTTGCCAGGTTACTTTCATTTACCTACCTCATTAATATAAGAAAGTACTTGCAAATTCCTCCTTAGTGACCTTACCTTTGTGTAACCTTTGGTAGTGCACAGCCAATAGACGTAGACGGCTGTAAGTCTGACTACCTTTCGTCTAAAGTACAATCGGTGAGCATTCAGTCGCTCGACTTACATTTGCTCTACTTTCATTTGCTCGACAACATTTTAATAAATTTCCAAAACAGCCAATGTTTACATTAGTTTGCGATTGCTCGACTTTCGCATGATTGTCAGCCCTTTAATTGGACCCCTATTGTCTTTTTTATTGTCCTGGTGTCTTCGAATGCTCGACAAAGTTTAGTGACAATATACTCTAATAGCAAAAATTTACAATTCTTTTGCAAGTGAGCATAACCTGTTATAAAAAATTGACAGTTTAGAAGGGAGTGAAAATTTATGACCCTATTGAAAATTTTTGCTATGCGCCATTTTTAAGTTACAAAGTTACAAATTTTGAGAATGTGAGTGGTATGCGCCATGCGGTTAATTGTGAATTGGCATCATTATTTTATCTAAAATTGAATTTAAATAATTTAATGAAGAATGTGAAGTAATTCGAACTAATCGAAATTTGAAAAATCTTTATAAAAATGTGTAATTTTTGTGATTCCATAGTGTTTGCTCAGTAAGTGTAAATATGTACTATGTAGTAATTAGTAAATTAGTATCACTTTTCTCTCTAAGTTGCAGTTATGTCACCTTAAATTTGTCGAGCATTCGAAAATATTAGGATTATAAACATACATGTAGTTGGGGGGGATGGGGGGGAGGACCCCCCCCCCAAGATTCGGTCCCGGGGGAGGGAAGGGGGGTCCTGCCAGGGAAAAAAGAGGGGGGAGGGTCCCGGCGGGAGTAAAATTTTGGCCAAAATTTGAAAAAATCGGCAATTTTTGTGAAATTCAAGCGATTTTTACAAAAATTTTCGCCAAAAATTGTCAAAATCGGTGTTTTGTAGTCAAAAAAGGTCATTTTTGGGAGGGGGGGTCAAAAATGAGCTGACGCAGGGGAGGGGGCTCCCACCAAGGGGGGGGGGGGAGGGGTACCCAAAAATTTGGTGCTGTTACATGTATGATTATAAAAATAGACACTAGGGGTCCAATTAAAGGGCTGACGATCATGCGAAAGTCGAGCAATCGCAAACTAATGTAAACATTGGCTGTTTTGGAAATTTATTAAATTTTCGTCGAGCAAATATAAGTCGAGCAATTGAAAGTCGAGCGAATGAAAGTACGCCGTACAATCTTGTAAGAATTACAGTACAAGGAACGAAGTAGGTTTAATTGTGACCACAAACGAGCTGGACGTAGCCTACAATTTTATTTCTGCAACTTTTCCTTTGCATTTTATTCTAATTTATAAGAATTCCATTTAGAAAAATATAATTTTTCAATGCCTCTTCCGCCAAAGAACGACAGTGTTCTTGGGTGATGTGCAGCGATGTAGGCAAAATCGTTGGATGTATAGTAGAGAAGCCAAATGTGAACCAGTCCTAATATGCACCAGTAGGATGTTTACATGCATGTAACTTTCGTTGTAACTCGATTCAGTGTTACAGTAAAGTGCACTAACCCGACTTATACTGCACGCGATACTCGAATCGATTTACAAGTCACTTATAGCACTGGTGGTTGTGCTAAAAGTAACTGATACGCATGTGTGAAACCCTCGTGCAGGTGCACTCGTGCGCTTCGCGCACTCGTGCTCCTGCCTTCGGAGTTGAACAAAAACATGCGTATAAATTATTTATAGCACGCCAACCAGTGCTATAACCCATACTTGTAAGGCAAGTAATGGCCACAAACCTGCACCACATGAAAGAGTTGAGCAATATAATTGACCAGAGTTTGAGCAATTTTTATTGAAGGAGTTGTGTGCACTACATAAATAAAGTTTTTCTCTTGTAAAATTTGTGTTGTCCATGCCTTGTCCACTTTCGAGTAAAACATGCGTAATATTAAAAATTCAGCGGAAGGTAAGAATATAAAGTTATTTGTAAACTAGTATTAATTATTTCTCAGAGTTGCAGATATGTCACGTATTTATGCTATTCATTCACACATAAACAGTCCATTTTTTTGTAATTGAACAAGTAAATGGAGTATTGCCACACTAAATTTGTCAAGCATTCGAAGAAACTAGGATTATAAAGACAGACAATAGAGGTCCAATTAAAGGGTTGACGACCATCCGAAAGTCGAGCAATTTCAAACTAATGTAAACATTGACTGTTTTGGAAATTTCTTACAGTTTTGTCGAGCAAATGAAAGTCGAGCAATTGAAAGTCAAGCGAATGAATGCTCACCCTTGGCTGACTGGACAATATTTGACAGTTAGGGTTGACATTTTTTAGGAGGTTTTCAAGTTCTTGTAGGAGGCCATTAAATAGTTCGCTTGCTAAACATCTGTTGATTATCAGTTGAAACCGACCCACTTTCCCACATACCGCAACTGAGGCTGTAGTTTCGTTAACATTGTGTTAAAATGTAGTCAGTACTCACTAGTCCTGTAGTCCAATGTTGTCCTATGTAGTCAGTTGTATTATTTTTATCATTACAGCAAGCTTATTTCATTTCATAATCATTTTTTGTTTAAATATATCTTTCTAAATTAGGACTTTAGTATCTAATTTTAAAAGGAAATGTGATTTGTGTGGTTGTTACTGAAGTTATTCTATCTCCCGCCGTTAGTTCAATGAAATAGGAAGCTTTAAATTTTTATGAAAATTAGAAACTGGTGACGATCCAAGTAAGCAGTGCGCTGTCGTGTTTTCATAATATTGTATAGAAAATATTACATTCTTAGAATAAGCGGAGGTGCATATTTACCCTCGAGCGAAACAAGAGGAACTGACAGAGCTTGGTTGTTATGACAGAGCTGGTTCAGAATTGACCTGATCATAATGATGTGTTTTGATGCTGTCAGTAGAGTTAGGCCTAAAGTCTGACAAAAAAATGGATGCCCCACTTGCTTATTTTAGAAGCATGACTTCTGCGACTACTTGCTGTACTCTGGTAGTCAAAAATCTATTTTTTCGTAACGAAATCACATGTTTCGTTTTCTCAAGTGGTGCAACTATTTTTTGTCAGACTTTAGTTTACACTTTGTGAACTTGATCCGTGAGCCCGTAAGGCAGTACAACAGATACAATGATAATTTTTTGGCATGTTTAAGAACGTACACAGTAAACACTAGTCTAGCTTACACATCCAAATAACCGAGCTGCTTTTTCGGGCACTGATGCTCAACATTACAAGTGTAACAATTGTAACAACTGTGAAAATTTAACGACAAATGTTACAATTGTAAGGTTTTACAAGGCTACAACTGTTACAATTGTATGATTGTCTTTGAAATGTGCGTATTAATTCAATTTCTAAATATTTTGGGATTAGAACTGTTCCAATTGTAATTGAAAAATCTAAAATTTAATTCAATTTACATATGCTTACAGTTACAATAACTGCGTGGCCGAAGTTAAAGTCAAAATGCTATCTATCGCAGAATGCTATCAAAAAATGATATAACGCGCAAAAAAATGTTCACATTGTGGACAGTTAACTCAGAAGTAAAGAAATTAAAATACTAAATTTATCTAAATAGATTATCTAAAGAATATTGTCATCTAAAAAGACTGACGGATAATAAATCGCTTGTAAGAAATCCTTCGCAATTGTTACAAATCTGTTTTTACAAATGTTTTTGCGCTACCTAATCAAAACAGTTGTTGGAAATAGAACGAAATTTTTAAACATAACCAGCGTTACCATTGTTACAATTGTAACCATTGTATGATTTCACAATTGTTAAATTATAAGTCTTTGCGCTACCGAATACCACGAACATTAGTTACAATTGTAAGAATTGTAGGTTTGAGCTACTGCGCCCTGATTGGCCAGACGCCTGCGCACGTGATTCATCAACAATTAAATAGCCATTGCTGTCCGAGTGCTGATTGGCCGCATACCTGTCTAAGGGGGCGCTCTGAGTAGCTAGGCTGGAAATTTTTTTCGAAAATTCTTTAAAAGGTTTTCTAAACTTTTTTAAAAGTTGCAGCTAGCAATTTGCTACATAAAACTGATTTAAAAAGTACCTACTTCTACTTTAAAAAGTAAACGTAGTTTTAAAGCCAAATATAACTTTTTGGTACATCTATTTTTTCCATTAAAAATTAGGTTTTGAACAAAATTTGATATTATGTAAACTTTTCATTTTGAACGTTTAACTATTAATGATGTTTATAGTTTTAGTCTTTTCAAATTTTTGAGGTGCATCTTTTTAGAGTATTTATATAACTCAGAGCGCCACCTTAAAAACTTGGACAAGTAGGCCGAAAACGACGAGCGCATCTGCTTGCACTAAAACACAGGCAGCATGAAGAGTGTCTCAGTCTTCTTCTGTAGGCTGAGACACTATTATGAAATTTTGATTTCATGACAATATGTTTGTGACCCCGGTTACGGTAATCTAATTGGCAAAACAGGATTAAAAAAACCGGATGAAGTTAGTTTGCTAGCAAGTTAGTCATAAATCTCTTTAAATATGAATTACAGTCGTTTTCTGTCAGTCGACAACCCCCTTCTCAGCAGCAGTCAGTAATTACTTCACTGGGAGGTCCAATCAGTCCGTTAAGATTTTTCAGGTTAGTTGCTGATTCGGCACATTAATGGATGGTTAAATTAGCGAATAGGTAGTTTATCTTGTCTTGTCTCATATTGACAATCAGTCATTTGGTAATTTTTATCAGTTCGAAAGAGCGTCATTCAATATAAATCTGTTTTGGACAAACAGTAATGAAATTTTCAATTTCCTTTTTTTAGGAAATTATGAAATTGAGCTGTTGATTCTATTTCATTTCGGAACTAATCTCTTTCGATAAATTGAAGCATATTTTGTGTTGACATCTTTTAGGATTTTAAAGTCGAAAAAACCTGCAGAATAAGGAAATAACTGTTGATTTATTACTACTGTTAATAATAATTTGCGTAGTATCGTGTTCATTATCTATCAATATGTTCTGTTTTTCACTTTTTTGTAATAGTTATGACTTACGCATGTTAATTTGGTAATTTTACGGCATGCGATGTATTTGTAATTTTGAGTAATGTGTAGCAAATTTGAAATAGACATTACCAATTAATAACTAATTTAGCCCATGTTTTTTAGGGCTAGTCTAGCTTTTCTGCAACATTTCTGTGCAGTTTTTTGTAACAACTAGCATCTAAACGAGACATGACCTCACCTCCATGATTATCACATGTTCGTGTTTGGTTAAAGTGTGAAAACTGATTTCTATAGCTTAATTTCCGATTCTACAAGAAGGCACCACTCTGAGCTTACGTGTACATAGGTTATAGTTTATGTGGAGTGCATTCAACAATTTATACGCACTGTTACGTGAAGCTCCAAGTGCATGAAAGAGTTAGCACAGCGCACGAGTTTATTGCATGCAGATTCACGTACCAGTGCAGATGGTTACTGAGTGCACACTATGAAGTGATTAACGTAGTTGCAGTATAAACTGTCTTGCAATATGCACGCCTACAGCAGTGCAATAACTAAATTCGAATGCACTCTGTAAGTCTATCAACGTGCACGTAGTTATTGACGTTAGTTATTGCACTGTTTTTTTTTCATGACACGTATGCTACCTATAATGATATATGTGTTATAGCACTGGTTGGCGTGCTAAGTGATTTATACGCATGTTTCTGTGAAACTATAAACGCAAGAGCACGAGTGCTAGAAGCATCACAGCACAAAGCAGCACAAAAATAGCTCACCCCTCCTTTGGTGGGACTAACCCCGGTTTTGAGCCTAAATATTTTCTCTAAACACCACTCGGCAACAAACAGCTGTTAGACTGTTATTAATGCCCGAAATTAATTTTACCAACGTGCTTACGAGTCAGGTGGTTGAGTTCTGAACCGTTTGAAGTCCGGTAATGGTTTTGTTAGTGGAAGTTTTATACATTTTTAGCACTTCTTTTGGCCATAAAATACTGTTGAAAAAGATTGTAACCTATGGTACGATTTATAAACAGAGCTTTTTGATTTCCTTGAGGAATAAATTGGAAATTTTCCTAGTCAGTTTATTCGCTGTAAAAATGCTTGTACTTGAGGTTTTGAGCTTACTTACTGTTGTTGGTCAAAGATTGGTACGTTAGACACACACGTTGAGGTTTTTTAATGACTGATCTATAATTTACAGGCTTCCAAAACCATCAATTGTGATTACTGGAAGTCTAGAAAACACGTTTGCATAAAGCATAGAGCCATTCTCTGATACCAAGAGTACATAATGAGAGGAGTATGACACTTGTGATACCAAGAGTACATAATGAGAAGAGTATGACACTGGTGATACCAACAGTACATAATGAGAAGAGTATGACACACGTGCTACCAAGAGTACATAATAAGAAGAGTATGACACACGTGATACCAAGAGTACATAATGAAAATAAATGACATTCTTCACATTATTTACTCTTGGTGTACTCTTGGTGATATGTATATACTATCAGTATGGGAAGGTGCTATACTGCTATGAGATGTAGACACCGATCGCAGTGGCTATAGCCGCTATATTGGACGAAAGTCGGGCAAAATGCAGCTGTCGCCAAAATCGCCAGTCATAGGAAGGATATTCAGTCGGAGATGCATAAAAATGTACCCACACTGATACAGTTACTTGTGGAAAAATGGCTTGAGTGTCAGTTAAAAACAATCAAAAATATTAAATTGTGAAGTGTAACACATGTAGTTGAAGTGTTCATGCTCTTATCACTTCAGTTCATAAACATATATTTTTATTACCATTACAGATTTCTACAGTAAAATGCTTTACATGTGGCAACAGCGTGTCACGTTTCCATTGCTCTGTATTCCGGGTATCTTCGGTAATTCGTTGAACCTTTGTGTGCTCAATAGCAAGGGCATGCTCAACCGAACTACCATTTTTCTTTCCGCCATGGCCATTGCTGACATTTGCTTTTTTATGTCCTGGATTCCAGCAACATTAATTGCCTACGAACCTTTCTCGTAAGGGTCGATTCATACTTACAGTCGTATGTTTGTTCAGCCGGTAAAATTACAAAAAAATGACTTCGCATTCTGAGGAGATGCGGTGTGATTGTTTACTGTATCGGCTGATGAACGGATAAACGGCTGTCATAGGTAGTTGCTTAGGTATCTTGAGTTATGTTTCCATAAAATATGAGTTAATAATGAATTAGCTTTTTTATTTTTTAGACTTAATTATTAACTTTTTATCATTCCTTATAATTTACCAAACACCAAAGCTAACGGCTGTTTTGTAGCGTTTGTGTTACGATATGCTATTTTTATGCTAATTGGTTCCGGTTGCATACTTGTTTAAGCTTTCTTAGACAAGTGGGTTTCGTTGAGCTTTTAAACATGATTCTTCTGTAAGATCAAGAGTACATAATATGAATGTAATAATAAATAGTAGTCCCTATTATGTTCGTTTGTTCGTTTATTTAAAAGTTGCAAACATAAAATCCCAAATAATGTACTCTTGTTAAGAGTGAGCCACGGTGATGTTTTCTTGCTTGGCTAAAGCCCGGCTCATACTCGTCCTTGTGCTTGTGCTTATCGTTTTGTCCTTACACAATTCTGAGAAAACTAAGCGGCCAAATGAGCCTTTGTTTTTGTTCAAACAAAGTTGGATTCATATCCAGTCTGCATGCAAAAAGTTTGACCAAACAATTGAGTCGTTGCTTCACAAGAAATTGTCCTTGTCCCTGTCCCTATGTTCTTAAGCACGAGTCGGACTTGCCTTAAACACAAGTATATGTAATTGTGAATATCGTTCAAATGCTATTTCAGGAGTTCCGAGTTGTACGCTCGAGTGTTCTACCCAAAAGCTACGTTGATCAGCTATGGGCTTGTCAATTGTTTTTCCACGGCTAGCGTTTGGTAAGATTATACTAAATTGTTAAAGCATGTTAGGGCTCAACATACGATATATGATCTTAATGACAATGAACAAAAATGTAATGACAAAACTTTTTCTCTCTTTGTCACTGAAAATATGACTCCTAATTAATGTTTTATAATTGTATACTTATCAAAGTAAACTGTGTTGCCTTATACTAGATAAGGAAAATGCCCTGCGGGACGATGGTAGCATAATAGGCCAATTTTCAGTATCCATTTCGCTTTCAACTATGAACCAAAACTGAAGCTGAAAAATAACCTCTTAAAAGTCTGGGAACTACAGCATTTTGACTGAGCAATAGGCCGACTGCTGCGCCCTATTATTGCGGGCACCACGGCTGTATAACTGGACCTCTTTGGCTTAGTCTGGGCATACACAAAACGTTAGTAAAACTTTTGGCCTCTCCGGTTAAATTTTGAGGACTCTCCCTTATTGATAAAAAATACCGTCAATTTTAAAAAATTCTCAAAAAGTGCCATTTTTGCCCACTTTTGCCCATTCGCGCTCTTGCCTCTAGCGTTCAGCAGTTGGGAAAGTTGACGCGCCCATTCCATAACGTACCTATGCCAAGAGTACATAATGACGTCTCATTCTAACATGTAGAAGATGAGTGAGACACTCTCCAGCCTGCCTTCGTCTAAAAGGCTCAATGTTTGTCGAAATAGATTTGTTTGGGTGTCGTAATGTTAAAGGACATCTGTCCAACCGTCAAAAAACAGATCAACTATACAATTGTGCATTTTATATGGCATTGTCATGTCTATAGTGCGTTACGCAACGAAGATCCTTCTGAAACGATGGGCAGCCTTTATTCCATATTTGAATAAGTGTGCCCAAAAGTATAAACACAGCGGATAGGTAACAAACTACAAATTATATGCTTATCACAGTAAACTGTGTATCCTTATATATGTCATCTTATGCAAAATTTTACAAATCATACAGTTTTTCTTTTTTTTCAGGTCTACAGTCGGTGTGACAATTGAGAGATTGATTGCAGTGAAGTTGCCGATTCGGGCTCGTCAGTATTCGTCCAGACGAGGTGCAGTTCTTTGCGTTGCCGGGATCTGGGCCACCTCATTTGCCCTGAGCGCATACCATTTCGTTATCTTCAAAACGGAGGGCGATCGGTGGTTACCGGCAGATCCGGTGACGGATCCGGGACGATATAGATACATCCAGATCATGGCCTACTTTGATTTTGTCCTGAAAATCTGCGTTCCCATGATAACACTGATCGTGCTTAATTGCGTACTGATCTACCACTTGTACGGGCACAGTAGGGATCTGAGAGCTCAGCAAAAAGACAGTATCTCGGGTCAGACCAGTACAGCTTCTAGACAGCGGACAACCGAACGGAAAGTCACTTTTATGGTAGTTATCATTATCGCGACATTCATTGCATTACACGCTCCGAACGGGTTTATCATCATCTACGATCACTTTCTAGCACTTAGTCCTAACACGAACATTATCACGGAAACGTACACCATCAGTAACTTAACACACAGCTGGAACGAAACGTTTTTCATGTCAGAAGACGTTCCGCAGTGGACTTATCGTTGTCTGCACATTTCCAACTTTCTGGTCACTGTAGGAAAAACCATCAATTTCATTCTCTATTGCAGCGCTAGTGGACATTTTCGCAAACAACTGGTGAAGGTTTTCACTAGGCGTCGCTCTCCCGGCGTGATTATGGTTATGACGGATCGGTTGCGCGAATCAACCAATGGGACAGTGACGGCCATTTACTCCGCACAGACCGCCGTAAAGCCGGTCAACGCCAAAGTGGGTCCCGTTATTGTCGTACGGTCGCCAACCGTTTGTCTGTCGGACTCTTGTTCTCTGCTCTCCTTGCCTGCCCCCAACCCCAACCAGAAACCGGACCTTAACCGTCACATCAGCAAAACTAACCGTCTTATTTGTTCCCAAGACTCCTTCGAAACCACTTGCTGAGAATGTGTAAACTGGACTGTTAAGCCCGGTTCATACTTGTCCTTAAGGCTTGATTCATACTAACAGCCGTATGTCCGTTCAGCCGACAAAATGACGAAATAATGACGTCACATGCGCTGGCTGATCCATTACACTAGGTCGCTAGTGACGTCATACTCCAGGCTGACCGGACATACGGCTGTTAGTATGAATGGAGCCTAAGAAAACAGGGACAGTGACAAGGACAAATTTCGGTCAGCTACTGTGAATAATTGACACAAGCGTTTTGGCTAATTCTTTACATACTATCTGCAAGTGACACCTACTTTATGCACACGAAAAGTTAGCTTATTTAGCTGGACAGTTTTTTGGAATCGCTTAGGGACAAAACGATAGGGACAAGGACAAGGCAGGTTCTTATCCATGTCATTATAAGTTTGTCCCGAAGCCACGTCCAATGAACTGGCCTACCAATCGCAGCAGGTCTTTACAGGAGCAAAGTTGGGGTCAAGTACAGTCCATTTGGGAAAAGTCAAGCAAAATCATGGTGTCAATTTCTCACAACATTTACTTTGTCCTTGTCCTTGTCCTTGTCCCTGTATCCTTAAGGACAAACATGAACAGATTTTTACCGCTGCTGCCAGTATTTGTGAAAAACTCGGTGATTTTGTGCATTCCATAGATACGGCACACTTCCTATTTATAAACGTTATGTGCGCAGTGTGTGTACTTGCTGTTGTCTTTGTTCCTCTTGTTTGGGATTTTAAGACCTTTTCATAAAGTAATATTAACTGGACTAGATTAAACAGATTAACATAATAACTCAATTTAGGATTAACTTCAATTCATAAAATCTTGCTTGTACGCAGATGATACGGTTTAGTCGTTCTGCAAGTTTTATAAACCTTCGACCATGTTACGTTGAGTTACTGAATTCAGTTAATTTAATCCGGTTAATATAATTTATGAAAAGGCCTTTTGTAATAATAAAACACATCGGCGAAATGTGAGAAATAATGTAGTAGGAAACACAATGTACGGGTTTAGTTTTATCTTAAAAATTAAGAAAATATATTTTTATTCCATTTTAGCACCTGGAATTTTTTGTTAATGTTTCTATGTTCGTAAAAACATACCTAAATTTGGCTTAAGGTAACTGTTTCATTAAAACCTTTTTAATATTCTGTTTAATGTATCTCATTCACAATTTTGAAATATAAACAAGCACTACATATTTAGTGACGTCTCACGGGACTGTTTTGATTGAAACTTACATCGTGTGGTTCCAGTTTTATGCAAATTTTTTTAGTAATTTTCAGCTGTTAATAGTCAGTACTTACACTAAGTTTGTCCCTGCCGCGTTAAATTGTAAAAAACTTGATAGTATTTTTCAAAAATGTTTCAAAATCTCAATTCGACGAATACTCTCCGTCTCCCCCGCCCAGAACCGCACATGGACCCTTACATTCATTGAATTATATAGGTTTTGAATTCCAAGATAATGTCAATCAATGGCAATCATTGACAGCGATCACTCGATTTATTATTACTTGTTTATTATCACTCGATTTTTTTATTACTTCATTCATTAGTTAATAATTCATTTCATTAGTCATAATTATTTCACAAAACTATTTAATTATTATAAAAATGCCACCATTGGGCATCACTGAGGTTAGAATAGGAGGTTCTATGTAAAGCGGAAAAATGCAATCTCGCTCGTTAAAGATAATGGACAAGTTTGCCGTGAATAGGAAAAATTCATTTTGTTAAAGTTGGTGGACAAGAGCGATCAGAATAGCCAGCCCCATGACACATTAGCGCTTTCTGCACCCTATTCGCGCGAATCATTCGTAACCGTCAGCTTCCGAAAACGCTAATATTACGTTAGATCAAGAGTCCATAATAACATTATGGATAGGTCGTCTCATTATGTACTCTTGGTTAGATAGATTGTAACAGACACGCAGAAATTTTTAAGTATTTCGTATCTAGCGCGTGTCGTAAGAGCGAGTATCAATCACCTGCATATGATACTACAATACAAACCATATATTAATTGGTCGAATTATTACAAAGTAATATATACTGTAATGTCCGCGCCGCATCTGGCCTGGGTTGAACAGTTCGCCTATTTGGTATTTAGTTATCATTTATATATTGTCACTTTATGTTTTTGGTCAACAGTAATTTCTGCATCGGTCCACAAGAGTACACAAACCTTTTCAATTCCAAGAAGGCAAAAAGTCTAACTATGTTGACTTTATAATCCGCGCGAATAGGGTGCAGAAAGCGCTAATGTGTCATGGGGCTGGCTATTCTGATCGCTCTTGTCCACCAACTTTAACAAAATGAATTTTTCCTATTCACAGCAAACTTGTCCATTATCTTTAACGAGCGAGATTGCATTTTTCCGCTTTAGAACCTCCTATTCTAACCTCAGTGATGCCCAATGGGGGCATTTTATAATAATTCTATGCGTTTTTCCGCTTTAGTTAAAACCAATGACGTGCCAACTTGTATGTACTTATATAACTTTTCCGTAAAAAAGTTCATTTTCAATTCAGCATCAAAAACTATACACAACTAAAAAAAAGAAAAAAAAGAAAAAAACCTAAAACGAAATAGTGATATGAATTGAGGGAAGTTGGAAAAAATTAACGGCTCTGACAGATGAACATCGGTCGCTATTTCTCAGCACCCTCTATACCTGACAAACGACCGTTTACTGTAGACGCCATAATGGAGTCCAAGCTAGTCCAAGGCAGTCCAAGTCCAATAAAGCTCGGATTCGTGTTCAGTGGTCCAAATTACCCCTCATCGCTCATCATCATCCTGATTTGAAAATTTGACCCCTTTGTACTTATTGGGGGCGGGGGCTACCTTGGGTACCAGTGGGGGGGTCGTCGGGGGCTACAGGAAGGTCCTAGGCTAAAACAAACACCATATTCGTGTTCAGAGGCACAAATTATCCCTAGGGACACTAAAATCTCAATTTCGAAAATACGACCCCTTAGGACCATGTAGGGGGTGCCCTGAGGGGACCGTAGGGGGCTCAGAGGAGACGAAAATGGACCTCGGATTCGTGTTCATGGGCCTAAGTTACCCCTAAACACATCAAAATCTCAATTTCGAAAAGTTGACCCCTTAGGACCCCCTAGAGGGTGACACCCTGATGGGGGGCGTAGGGGGACTAAGAAATGTCCAAGACGAAAATGGACCTCGGATTTGTGTTCCGGGACCCAAATTACCTCTTGAGACATCAAAATCTCAATTTCGAAAATTTGGCCGCTTAGGACCCCCTAGGGGGGGCACCCTGAGGGTCAACATAGGTGATCCAGGGGGTCCTAGGCAAAAACTAACCCCAGATTTGTGTTCAGGAGCCCAAATAACCCCTAGGAGCGAGATTTTATGAAAAAACTCGAAAAAAATTTTCGACCCCAAAAGTACCTTAGGTCACTTTTTGCCGAGACCTGAGACTTCTGCCAATTTGCCTGGGGTGCCAAAGTGAAATACCATACACGACGCTGACCAAACAATATCAATTGACACCCCTGCACGTATTTATTGTGTTATCATAACAATACAGCAGGAGTGATTAGCCATTAAAGCGTTATACATTGACAAAGTCACGAAAAAACATGTTTTCAAGGGTGCCGGAGAGGGGGTGTACCAGTTCTCGCTACTAGGAAAATCTGACAGCAAAACTATGGGCACCCTGCAATGCATAGTGTATGGGTTTATATTCGCATACAAAACGACAGACCTCCATCTATAACCGTCTTGCTGTACTGCCCATAGGTAGCCTACCCCCATAATACACGTTGAATTACCTTCCGAGCCCCCTCCCCTACGCTACAGTTACACGATCGACTCCAAAATAGCAGATGCACTACAGCACCACTATACTACCCTGCATGCAAGAGATGGAGGCTATCTCATTTGCGTGACTTCTCAAAAGTTGGCTAGAAATTTTTCGGACTTTGATTTTTTTCGGACCCCAAAAAAGGGGTTCCCTCCCTCCCAGCAGAGACCGAACTGGGACGAAATTAAAAAAAGTGGCTCGTCACTTTGCAACTTGGGTCAAACTAAATGTGAAAAACATATAATCATGACAACCCAACAAGCGTCCGGTCCGGTAGAGCTGTTGAAAAAAAACGGAAAGTGTCAAGTTTGCAAAAGTCTTTTTGTCATATCTCAAGTTAGACTCAACCAATTTCTCCGAAATTTTACAGGCATATAGCCTTTTATTAGGCGGATACACACACCAAATTAAACGTCATTCGCTTGCATATATTTTAAGTTATTAAAAAAATAAATTTCAAAAATCCGCATTAAGTGGATTTTCTCCTATTCTAGGGTTGGGCGCTGTCGCGCCAACCCTGATTCGTTGTTGATTTTATGCCAGACGTCATATCGCCCCTTCTTTGACTGAAATTTAAGCCAGAAATTTATGTTTTGGATTAGATACTGGAAATGATTTGTTAAAAAAATGACAACACCGCAACACCACATTGAAATTATGGCCAAAAGGCCATAAGCCATAATCATTGCCATTATGGCCATAAGCTTAAAACTTCAGAATCCTACCTCATTTATTACTAAACATGAAAATTGCATTTACAGCAATATATACATAACTTATACAATAATAAAATTAAAATTAATAAAATTGTATTTTATCCAACTGTAGGCAACTTTTAAAAATAAGCACCCGACAAACAAAAACTTTAACACGTAAATCATGCAAACTGCTTGGTGGCCAGCTTATGCCAAAAAGCAGTGTAAAGATCTGCCGCCGCTAGCGGCGGCAGGAAAAAATAGAAAGCTTATACTAACACGCTGGACTCTTACACACAGACTCACAGACAGTCACACACAAAGACTGGGCAGAAACAGAACAGAGAAACCTAATTTGCATACCGTAGTTAGGCATCAAGTATGTATATACACACATGACAGTTACATAGTCACACAGTTACGTACATAGGCGCTAAGCCAGTCACTAGGATAGTTGCGAAATAGGATGAGCTTCAGGGCTCACAAGAGTCCTGAAGTTGCGAAATAGGTGAGAGAACTCTTACGTTAGTAAGAATTCTCTCTCCCGGATTACCGTATCGCGCGGCAGGCGGAGCTTCCAGGTCACAGTGGCGGGTTTTTCGTACGGGCCGGGGTTACCGGACACCGACGGGTATATTGGCTTACCTAGAGGCTTACCTTAGTAGGCGCTAGCGCAGTATAAGCACGGACAACGGAACGCACGCGCAATCTAAAGCGCTACCTGACCCTAAGCCTAAAAGCGAATACCAAAAGGTAGGCCGAACACGCAGAAAACACCAAAATTTGAGGGGTTTATTAAAATGAACAGGGTGAAAACAAACAGGCCATTGCGGCCTAAAATATAAGAAAGAAAACTAAAAACAAGAAAGGATTGACCAAAAATTAACAAATGGCTCACGAAGACGCACACTGGGCAGACCATATAACAAGCCAAGCCGTAGCTAATTTTCATTACGCATGAAATATATCGCACCTGTATTCGCAAGTGAAAATTAGTGAAACAAGCTCTTCTGCTGAGTGAGAAGTGGTTAAATTGTGAGGTCTGAGTGTCAATATTCCAGAGGAAATATTAAACGCGGCCATTATCTGTGGATAAAATATTTTTTTAAATCAACTAAAGTTATACACATTGTAGACACATTTACTGTTCATTTGCATGAAAGCCTCTCAAACCGCAAAAATTGGTGATTTTTAAACAGGTTTTGAAGTTAAAATTTCAAAGCATAATTTTAAAAAACATTAGGTCTCACCGAGATTCGAACTCGGATAACTGGATTCGAAGTCCAGAGTGCTAACCGCTGCACTATGAGAGCCTGTTAGATAGAATCATAACTTAAATAATGTACACAACTTTTTTTGTGAGCGACTGAGCTCCATCTTCATTTGCCGAATCTAAGATTTGAAAAGTGACAATTGAATTAATGCAATTTGATAAAACGTTCAAGATAACATCAAGTAGAGTTGTTTTGCTGATACAGTTACAAATTTTTGTTGTTTTATAGATGCCTTCTTAGCAGCAACCGGTTAGCTCAGTTGGTTGAGCCATGGATTTAGAATCCGAATGTTAAAGGTTCGATCACACTCCGGCGCTTTCAGTTTTGCAGTTCGATGCTAGAATTGTGTCATGGCTGAAAATCTCTCAAGTTAGGTAGATGCATAGGTAGAGAGAAGACGGGAGGTACCTGCCTTTCTAGTGTTAATTAACACCAGAAAATTGACCTACCCGAAATAACATAGAAGAAGGAGGATCTGAATATAGTATATACGCGGCCCCTGAGGAGGCCGCGTAAAAATAATACATGAAGGGAGGTTAGGGGAGTGCTCCCGCTGAAGCCTTGCACATGCACGTTCACGTGCTTCTGTAAATTGGAAAATTATTTTGAAAATAAATACTTTTTTATCTCAAATAGAAAATGAGAGTAGAATACCTACAGCAATGCATTCAAGAATAAAAAGATTTCTTCGTTTTTCCTGTTGTGCCACAGCACAACAGGTCTTTAATTTTGATTTTGTAACAATACACTGACTTCCTTGCGTTCGAATGTCAGTGCGCGTGTTTAGTTCACGCTTTGCCGGAAGTACGCGTCTGCAGCAAACTTTTGCAGCAGTATTTGCTAGCAGTTTTTTGCGTGCATTTGTTTAGCTCATGTTTCAGTGTAAGACAGCTGCTGTCACATTACTGCTGTCTGCAGTTTGTTTTGTGATCGATTGCTAACGTTCATAGAAATACCTACACATACCAATAATATTGACTAGAAATGTTTCGCTGCACAAAAGCAAAACAAGTTTTGGCCAGTACCTACTACCTAGCTAGTTGCTTTGGCTTTCATGTCGACTGTATACAGTGTTAGAATTGTAGTCATAAACCACGTGGTAGCATCAGTTTTTCTTAAATGGAAACTTGTGATGTAGATTCGGACCAACAGATGCTAATTCATGTAGTACCTGTTTATCACAATACTCAATCACATTAACTGGTTAGGTGTATTGCAAGTTGCAAACGTGCTTACATACTTTTGCATAAACCTATCAGTCTTCGAAGGTCTTTAAATTGTTTCAATAAAAAATGTTGATGGAGAAGTTTTTTAGCTGCACAACAGGTTTTAACTGACCTGTGGCCAGTTTACTTGAAAACGCATGCTTTATACTTACTGAAGATTTTGCCGCAGATTGGGCTTGTTTCACACCGCTTTATCTATTCTGAGCAACAATCTTGTGACATTGATATTATTTATGCATTCTCAAAAACTCACAGACTCATTAATCACATGTCAAGTCGAATCCTTTAAATCTGACGTTTTATAAAGTTCATTTAGATCACAAATCAATCGATTCAGTCAATTATATAATCGTTGTTTTAGCATTTCCGGGAGTAAGTTTGATTGTCTGAATTGGATCGGTACTGAAACTAGAAATTGAACTCACACCAAAAACCTTTCGAACCGTGTTTCTAAAATCATGACTTGCTAACCAGTAGAACATGAAATTCCAGGAGGTACCAAAAACCCCCGCAGGCATTCCGAATAATATATTCAACGGACCATATATAGCTAAAAAGTAAGATTTAGGTGCTAAATAAGACAAAACATACAAACCGCTACTTAGTAGATTTGCAATGGTAATGAGAATCGATTGTATTACAAGCATTTTCAGCAACGTTTTGTTATTATTAGCTGATTTATCAAGATTTGCTCGATTTTTGACGATTTGTCTGTACTTGTAATAAACCATGGAGTTCATGATGCACAGAATTATAATGGCAAGAACGCGCACTGCGGCTCTTGTAGATCCCAAAAATTTAGCAATCAGCGTCGAACGAAATTGTCTGTTGGATACCAATCTATAACCGTCTGTATCTGGGCTTGTAACAACTTTATAGCGGAAAATATCTTGTGTACTTAGCACTAAAGCAGCCAGCAGTGAAATTGTGGTCAGAAATGTACACCGTTTGTAATGATTGTAGAGGGAGAATTTTAGCGGAAAGTACATAGCTACTAGCTTATCGGCGCACAACAGTATCAGAAGCAAAAGTCCCCAGGTTTTGATTGCGGTCCATAACGGGTTAGCTAACGCGCCGGCTAACCAGACAGCCAGATAGCTGTGCTGCATCCAAGCAGGTGCTAAGCCGGGCCATCCTCTGCCAAAGTAAATGGTAAACAGTAACCAAAAAGTGGCTATAGTCAAGTCTACCGTATCCCGTGTTATGGTCATAACCTGAGCAATGAACATGCTACTTTCTTTGGTCTTTTTCCACAGGGCCAAAAGACAAATAGTGTTGCCAGTGAAGCCAAATAGAATACTGATAGGAAAAATAATGTAGTACTGTGCAGTCATAAGGGTCCAGAAAACGTACTGTGGCATCAATAATTCGATAGCTTGGCTTAGGTTACAGCTCGGATCGGATTGGTTACAGTAATACTGTACGGTAGAACGACACTCAGTGAATTGGATGCAGTTCAAGTTACCCATTGTACTGAATAGTTCAGTTAAACTGTAAAGAGTTGGATATCAGTCAGTTTTAAGGTACTTTCAAAGTTAATTTGGAAAAAAGGAATGAATAAGACCAGGCTTTAGTCAAAAACAATGTAAAGGTCTTACTCTAAAACAAAAGATTGCGTGTTTGTTGTTACTAACTACGATATTTTAGATTTCGTGTCAAATGAAGCAAAACAACTACTTTTCGTGACTATGACCATTTCTTATAGAATGCAGACTAAAATAGAAATCAACTTGAAATGGAGCCAACAGTTAGCGAGGAAATTAGTGTAGGAAAATACCTATTTCTTGAAAACAGTTTTGTGTTACAAATTTGTCTGACATCACTA
>JASANF010007060.1:0-10532 GCA_030248245.1 Trissonchulus sp. WLG1_4 | reverse complement strand
CCAAAAAATGAAATTGGGGTTCTTGAAGCAAAAATGCTTCCCCCGAGGTGCTTTACTCAAAAAAATAGGTCCACTATTTTCCCCCCCCCCAACTGCATTTAACCCAAATAGATAACTAAATACCAATAATAGTTGTCAGCATTATATACTCATTAATAAGACACCATAGCGGATACAAGTCATGTATATGTATTCATTAGAGCAGTATATAATGAATTAGGGGCAAGATCCCCTCGAAAGAAAATTTTGGGAAATTTTTGAAATTTCAGTGTAATTAATTTTGGTCAATTGGGGACGTGAAGGAAACTTTTTTCAGCGGTGTCATAAAACCAAAGGGGGACCACAGGAAAAAAGTGAAAAAAGGGGGGCTGAAACTGCGAAGAAGGGGCTGATTGATGTCCCCCAAGCCCCGTCCTAGGTTCTGGGGCCGTATTCTCAAAATTACCTGCGAAGCCAAAAATGGCTATAATCTTTGATTTTGGATAGTTTTGAGTGCGTTATGATGGTTTAAGGCATCGTCTAGGCTTAGCTGGAAGGATTCTCTAAGCTGGAAGGATTTTTTCTGGAAATTTCGATTTTCAATTGCCTAAGCCTGAGCCTAAGCCTAAGCCTAAATCCTAATCTAAGGCTAAATTTGAGTATTTTTGAAAACGCACACGCACACTCACACGTGATGAGCCTTGCAGGAAGGAGAGCTCAATGGGTACGCCACGCCTACGCCACTGGAAACGCTACTTCCAAGAAGAAGCCAAACTGAAAGAAATTCTAAGTTAAATACCTTCATGCTTACTTTAAGTTCATTGCCTTCCATACACTGCTCAATAAACTATATGTATAAAATATACTGTTATTAGTGTTTTTAAATGATGTTTTTGTCTGAAGTAATTTTTTTGACAGCATACGGATATTTTCCTCAAAATCAAATGTCTGGCTTGCTTGCGCATAAACGATTTGTTGTCCGCTCAATCAGGGCCCGAATTCACATACTAAGAGTTATTGGGACGTATTCACATACTAAGAGTTATTCACATACTAACGCTAAGCGTTTGCTAAGTGTTAGCGCTTAATTTGTACTAAACTGTTATTCACAAAATAAACGCTTAAAAATTAGTGTTATACTAAACTTAGCGTTTAGCAACTTTTGTGCTTAGTTTTGGCTTTGGCTTGAAGTGCGCTCCCTGCTTGATGTGGATCCGGAATTCGTTATTTATCCGCATTTCCATTTGGTATTTATAAATCCGATTATAGATTTATTTAAATTACTATTTCTTATTAATAATATATATTTTTCTAGAACTATACATTTGTAAAAAATGTTTTCAGCAGGTGGATTCCTGAAAAATGCAAAATCAGCTCTGCATGTTTCAGGGGGCATATCATGAAAAATATAAATTTTCAAATAGAAGTTCTTGAAGAAAAATTACTTCGATTAAGATGCTCTACTCAAAAATGTAAAAAAACGAATTTGGACAACAAAGTGCATTTTTTATTTTTGGCGATTAAACGAGCAAAATGGATCGAATTGGTCGGAAAATGCTACTAATATATCCTAAGTTGCATGCCCTTCCTTCCCATGGCGGCCAAAAACCTCCCCCACTCTCCCCACCCCTACCCCACACCATCCACTAACTAAGCGCTTAGCGCTTAGGGAGCTCCAGAGGTCCCTAAACTTAAGCGCTTAATTCTAAGCCAAACACTAAATTTTAAGTATGTGAATACAAAATTGAAACGCTAAGTTAAGCGTTAGTGTTTGCTAAGCGCTTAAATAAACACTAAGTATGTGAATAACACTTAGCGCTTATAAGCGCTAACACTAAGTGTAAACGAATTAACGGTTTGTACCCATTTGATTCAGATTATCATCCTTACACCGTTATGTCGACGTCGAAGACCGCTCAATCGAAAAAGGTGCGACAAGGCTCTGTTGGTGCCTCCGCAATTCCTAATGATACCTGTGTCTGTTGCCACAAGAAAGTGAAGACGTCCGACAAGGCCATCAGCTGTGATTTGTGCCTTGGTTGGTGCCACAAAATTTGCCCGGACGGACGAGTCAACATTACTGACGCTGTGTATACTGCTGTGAATGAAGCAAATGGTGACATTGCTTATTTTTGTACGTGTTGCAAAAGCAGCAAGGAGAAGGTTTTTGAGTTATTTCGCGATTTTGATGGTTTCAAAAATAGTGTCGTCTCGGAAATGGATATCATGAAATCTCAAATAGAGCAGCTAAAGTGTCAGGTACAATCTAAACCTTCTGCTATTAATCCTGCCACTTACGACATTCAGGCAGAGATACGTGAAGCCCTTGAAAAAGAGAGCAAACGTCTTAATGTTGTTATCGTGGGACTACCTGAAACTGATACTGCCAATATTCGATCTGATGATGATAAAAAAACTATTCTGAATATATGTTCCAGTATTGGTATTGACAGTTCTCAAGTTACTGACATTTTTAGAGATGGCAAAATGAAACCATCAGAGCCCAACAAACAATTTGCCCGAATTACGAAAGTCAAGTTCTTGTCGAATAAAGCTAAAATTGATTTCCTGAAAGGGTTCAAAAGTCATGCTCCTGCTGCATCTTCTTATTGTCGACATGATTTAACTTTCCGGGAGCGTGAAGCGGACAAAGCCCTGAAAGCAAAATTATGGGCTATCCGGAATTCTGATCCAGATGCTGATGTTATGATCCGCAAAAACGAAATTGTTTATCGAAATTCGTTTGTTTCCTACGGTAAATACAGTAATGCCTGAGGGTTAAGCCCGCCCAAAACTGACGGCTTAACTTGTTTCTACACAAACTGTCGAAGCATCATAAATAAAATTAATGTTTTTAATGCATACGTTTCTGAAACAAATTTTGACGCTTATTTACTGAGTGAAACTTGGCTTTACAAGACTGTTCCAAATTATATTTTCGGTCTAAAAAACTACTCAATTTTTCGTAGCGGCCGACTTGAACGGATCGGTGGTGGCACTGCCATTCTAGTCTCAAATAAGTATAAGTGTACTATGCGGCCAATATCTGATTGTTATAACGAACTTGAACTATGTGCTGTTAATGTTTACTGTGCTGAGTCGAAGTCGACTGTTTGTTTAATATGCGTTTATCGTGCACCAAATTCCTCATTTCATCAAACTGAATTGCTTTTTAAATGTTTGTGTGAAATCACTAGGAACTGTAAATCTTTTGTTATTTGTGGTGATTTTAATTTTCCAAACATTTCATGGGAACCACCCATCGCGCATGATCCAGCAGCTAATGAATGTCTATCTTTTTTACTCGAACATGGTTTTGTGCAGTTAGTATATGAGCCAACGCATTTGGCAGGCAATGTTCTGGACCTTGTAATTATTCCTGATAAATTTTTAATCTCTGGAGTTAAAATCAGCCCACCTTTACTTTCAGATCATTTTTCGTTGAAATTTTCTGTCAATTGTTTTTCTAAAAAGAAAAAAAATTATGTTTTCTATGATTATAATGACTCTGTTAAACTTAGTAATTTTCTCTCACAAATCGATTGGAATTTTATTTTTTTTGGTTGTTATAATGCCGATGAGTATTGGAACGAGTTTTTATCTGTTGTAAATTATGGAGTTGTTAACTGTATTCCTAAATTTAAGCGTGGAGTTTCAACTAACCGATTATTTCCTCTGTCTACACAGTCAAAACAGGCTATTGCTGAAAAAAGGCTTTGTTGGAAAAATTTTTGTAAATATAAAACTTCTTTTTGGAAAAATCTTTTATCTTTTTGGACAAAAAAATGCCGTCTTCTAATTTCCATGGACAGATCTAAGCATGAAAATAGAATAGCAAAATCGTCCTCATCTAACACCTTTTATTCTTATGTTAAAAAGGTTTTAAATCGTAATGAATGCATTCCTGATCTAGTCAATTGTGATGGTACTTCTTGTTGTGATTCGTTGTCCAAAGCGAATTGTTTGAACGCATATTTTTGTAATGCCTTTACAGTTAACAATTTTGATTTCCCGGATTTTCAAAACAGAAGTGGATTATCAGAGCTTTCTGATGTTGTTTTTTCAGCTGAAAGGGTCAAAAGTGCTTTTTGTAAATTATCTTCAAATTATTCTTCAGGTCCTGATAAGCTCCCTTCTATTTTGATCAAAAATATCTCGTCCAAATTGATTGAGCCACTATGTAAGCTCTTCACTTATTTTTTTGAGACTGGTAGTTTACCGTTAGAATGGCGAAAAGCGAACGTTATTCCTCTATATAAGGGATCTGGCCCATCTAATTTACCTAGCAATTACCGTCCCATATCGTTAACTTGCACTCTGTGTAAACTAATGGAGCACTGTATAAAGGATGTTATGCTTGAGTATTTTTTATCGCACAACTTGATAACTCCACATCAGCATGGTTTTCTCCCAAAGCACTCAACTTTGACTGAACTTCTTGAGTGTCATAATGATTGGTTAGTTGCATTAGAAAATAAGCTCGGTGTAGATATTGTTTTCATCGATTTTAGCAAAGCTTTTGACTCAGTTGTGCATGAAAAGTTACTAATCAAACTAAAGGCATATGGTATCAAAGGTAATTTATTGAAATTTTTAACACAGTTTTTGACACATCGCTGGCAGCGAGTCAAGGTTAACGATACCTTTTCTGACTGGGTTCAGGTGAGCAGTGGAGTCCCGCAAGGCTCAGTATTAGGTCCTTTATTGTTTTTAATTTATGTTAACGACATGGTTGATGTAGTTAAATCCAGCACTATTAAATTATATGCCGATGATGCTAAGATTTATTTGGCTTCAGCCGAAAAAGATAATTCGTTTGCCGCTTTACAAGGTGATCTAAATAAAGTGTTTGCATGGTGCGATAAATGGCAATTGTGTGTAAACCCTACTAAAACTTCCGTGCTGAAACTTGGTTATCACCGAAATCAGGTAAGTTACTCCGTAGTAAACACTACTGTTGATATAAAATTTAAAGTAAGAGACTTGGGAGTTTTGGTTACGCATAATCTTTTGTTTTCTGAACATTGTGCAAATATTGCTGCCAAAGCTGCATCCAAGGTTGGTTTAATTTATCGTTGTTTTAGTAGTCGGGATCTGAATTTCATGCGTATGGTGTTTACAGTCCACATTCGCCCAATTCTTGAGTATAATACAGAATTTTGGAGTCCTTTCCATTTACAGGATATTGATCAAATCGAAAATGTACAGCGGCGTTTCACTAAACGCATAAAAGGTTTGTGGAATTTATCGTATTCTGATCGCTTAGAAAAATGTGCACTTGAGCCTCTAGAGCTAAGGCGTTTAGTAAAGGATTTAGTGTTGACGTATAAAATCATAAACGAAGAGGTACGTTTGAATTTCAATGATTTCTTTACTTTTGCACAAAATAATAATAATACACGAGGACACGATAGAAAATTGTATCCAAAATTTGCTCGTTTACACGGAACTTTCTATAGTTTCTCCTTCCGTGTTGTAAACATATGGAATACTCTACCATCAGATGTTGTTTCTTCTCCAAATGTGCAGATTTTTCGTCAGAAACTTTCAAATCACAGTTTGCACCTTCGTACTTTGTTAAGAGGGCGGGCTTTCAGAAATCTATAAGATTTATTTGCCCGCGGGTACCTAACTATCTTCTAAATTGTCTACTTTTGATGTCTTTGATGTTCTAATTGTCTATCTTTGTTGTTTATTAGATGTTTCTTGTTTATTTATGTACGTGATGTTATTTTGTTGATTTTGCGTGTGGTTATGTGCGAATGGTAGTAGGACTTACTCCTAACCCATTTCAGAAGCGCAGCCAGCTGTTTTATGTAGTATTTGTGAGTGTAGTCTGTGCGAATGGCTGTAGGTTTTTTTTTTTGCTTTAGAAAGTTGTCCGAAACCATTTCAGAAGCACAGCTACCCATATGTGTTAAATATCAATGCAGATGGTTTAGATAAATAAACTAAACTAAACACTAAGTTTAAGCGTTACACTTAGTATGTGAATACGGGCCCATCTATTTGTTGGGAGCTGGATGCCAGGGTTAAATGCAGTTGGGGGGGGGAAGTAGTGGACCTATTTTTTTGAGTAGAGCACCTTGGGGGAAGCATTTTTGCTTCAAGAACCCCTATTTCATTTTTTGGGTTTTCTGAGATACCACCCCCCGAAATCTGAACCCTCAGTGAGGGACGTTTTCGCAATTTTTGGGTTAAATGCAGTTGGGGGGGGGGGAAATAGTGGACCTATTTTTTTGAGTAGAGCACCTTGGGGGATGCATTTTTGCTTCAAGAACCCCTATTTCATTTTTTGGATTTTCTGAGATATGACCCCCCGAAATCTGAACCCTCAGTGAGGGACGTTTTACAATTTTTTTTCCGAAGCCCTTGATTTTTGCGTTCTAATCGTGTCTAAATGGTGTCAGATTATTGTTTACAATTTTTTAGAATCAAAACAAAGGCTATTTGACCGTGTTCCAGCCGAAAAATTGGCCGAATTCGCCAGAAACGTCCAATTTTTGACCAAATTCAAACTTGGCCTTACTTTAGGCTTGGGCTTAGGCTTAGGCTTAGGGCTTAGGCTTAGTATGGGGCTTAGGCTTAGGGCTTAGGCTTAGTATGGGGCTTAGGCTTAGGCTTAGTATCAGGCTTAGGCTTAGGCTTAGGTTCAGGCTTAGGCTTAGGCTCAGGCTTAGGCAATAAAAATTCGAAATTTTCAGAAAAAATCCTTCCAGCTTAGCCTAGAGAATCCTGCCAACTAAGCCTAGACGATGCCTTAAAACATCATAACGCACTCAAAACTATCCAAAAACAAAGATTACACCCACTTTTGGCTTCGAACTTTGGCCTACGTTCACTTCCAAAAACACTGAAAATGCAATTTTCAAGGGGTCATAGCTCAGAAAATCCAAATTTGTGGATAGGGGTTCTATTACAAAAAATGCTTCCCTCAAGGTGCTCTACTCCAAAAAATAGGTCCACTATTTTTCCCCCCAAACTGCACTTGATCCCAATTTTTTTTCGAAGCTCTTGTTTTTTCCATTCTAATCGTGTCTAAATGGTGTCAGATTATTGGTTACAATTTTTTAGACTCAAAACAAAGGCTCTTTGACCGCGTTCCTGCCGAAAAATTTGCCAAATTCGCCAGAAACGTCCAATTTTTGACCAAATTCAAACTTGGCCTTAATTTAGGCTTGGGCTTAGGCTTAGGCTTAGGGCTTAGGCTTAGTATCAGGCTTAGGCTTAGGCTTAGGTTCAGGCTTAGGCTTAGGCTCAGGCTTAGGCAATAAAAAATCGAAATTTTCAGAAAAAATCATGCCAGCTTAGCCTAGAGAATCCTGCCAACTAAGCCTAGACGATGCCTTAAAACATCATAACGCACTCAAAACTATCCAAAAACAAAGATTATAATAGCCATTTTTGGCTTCGAACTTTGGCCTACGCTCACTTCCAAAAACACTGAAAATGCAATTTTCAAGGGGTCATAGCTCAGAAAATCCAAATTTGTGGATAGGGGTTCTATTACAAAAAATGCTTCCCTCAAGGTGCTCTACTCCAAAAAATAGGTCCACTATTTTTCCCCCCCCCCAACTGCACTTGATCCGAAATCTGAAGCCTCAGTGAGGGCGGGACGCTTTCGCAATTTTTTTCTGAAGCCCTTGTTTTTCCCGTTCTACTCGTGTCTAAATGGTGTCAGATTATTGTTTGCAATTTTTTAGAATCACAAAGGCTCTGACAGGGTTCACAGGAAAATTATTTCCAGAAAAAAACTAGATCGTAAAAAATTATCTGGTTTTTTTCTGGTTTTTTTCTAACTTTTTTCTAGTTAGAAAAAAACCAGAAAAAATTATCTAGTTTTTTTCTAACTTTTTTCTAACTTTTTTCTGGTTTTTTTCTAGTTTTTTTCTAACTTACGATCTAGTTTTTTTCTGGTTTTTTTCTGACTTTGTCAAAATACGATCTAGTTTTTTTCTGGTTTTTTTCTGGTTTTTTTCTAACTTTTTTCAGATTTGCCCCAAATCGGTTTTTAATGTTTTTGGAGTACTTTTACGCCCTTTTTGTCATTTGTTTTATAGTCTTTTGTGTCTGTAATTCCCTTTGTAATGCATTATTTTAGCTTATTTTTTCTGTATTTTCCGGTGTTTTTGGTGGGTTTAAATTGATTTTTCCACCTTTTTTTGAGTTTTTTACTATGCTTTTCTGATTGTTTGCTGATGCGATGTGAGTATTTTTAGATTTTTCAAACTTTTGCAAAATACGATCTAGTTTTTTTCTAGCTTTTTTCTGGGTTTTTCTGATTTTTTTCTAACTTTTTTCTAACTTTTTTCTGCTTTTACTAAATCGTTTTGTAACGTTCTTAAAGTCCGTTATATACCTTTTATGTCATGTTATATATCATATATATAGTTATTGTACATTAATTCATGGTATTTTTGTGTTTCTTCCTTTTTTTCTGCTGAGTTTAAATCTTGGTTTTTTTATATGTTCATTAAAAGCGGCAACAGTTCTTTTGGGGGCTAGAGATCAGATCAAGGCCATGGGGTTTTTTACTTTTATTAAGATGAGGTGCGTACCGTTTTACGGGTGAAAATATTTTTCCCAAATCAAATGTAAACCGGGTAGATGAGTGTTTCAAAAAAACCTCCGAATCGTGCAAAAAAATATTTTCATGTTTTCAGGTCTCCCTGTGGCCCACAGACGTCCATCGGATCCGTCACGGCCATCTTGCTGCTAATTATTCCCCTCGAAAGTCCAAACGTCACATAATTTTATCATGGTATTATATATATATTATATTATATATATATTATATTATATATATATATATATATATATATATATATATATATATATATATATATATATATATATATATATATATATATATATATATATATATATATACATATATATATATATATATATATATGTCCTACACCGGGAAAAACCTTTACGCCTTCACAGGAAAACCGAGGAAAATCTGAATTTTCTGTGAAATTTTTTCGGCTACGGACTTTTTCAGTGTTTTTTACCCTTTCCATTCAGAGACATTTTACAGAGGAGTTTCAGAGGAATTTCAGATAATTTTTCAGAGTATCACAGGAAATAGAGAAATTTCACCCAGAATTCAGAGACTGAATTTTGTTTTGAAAAAAATGTTATAGTTTCAGATTAATTTAATATCAGATTAATTTTAAATACTTACACGAATTTCAGAATAAAATTTACCTGATATTTACAGATGTGAAAAACACGTGAATTTTCTCTGAAACTCGTGTAAAAAATATCTGAAATTTATCTGAAAAGCCTGTAACTTTTTTTTCAGATAAAATTCAGAGTTTCTGAATTCTGGGTGAAACTCTCTGAATTTCCTGAATTTATGTAAAACTTTCTAAAATTTCTTGAAAGCCTATCCAATATTTTTTGAATGAAAAGGGTTAAAAAACCCTCTGAAAAGTAGTCACACAATTCCTTACGAAAATTAAGATTTCCTGGTTTTCCTGTGCTTTGCGGGGAAAAACCCTTCATGCTTCCTGAGTAGAATATTAAACATTGACACTTTTAAATTTTGTAGGTAAGATCAAGGCGCCATTAAAACTTACTTACCTCACCAGTTTGCAGTTTTGACTCTTCTATCATTTTAATCAAATACAAAATTTTACATGTGAAAAATTGCAAAGTGACAAAATTTTCCACATATTTGACTTGTCATAACTTTTCACAAAAAATCGTTTTGGCCAACGCCGTTTGCATTTTTCAAACAAGTTACTCCTCTATACTTCTTTATGGCTTAAAAAACAGTGAGAAAGCATGAGGTTTTCCTGTGACTGTGTTCCAGACTTTATACAGGAAAAAAGCATATGCAGAAAAGTTTTAAATCATCTTGCAAAAGTTTAAAAATCTAAAATTGTCACATAGTAACAAAAACAAATTAAAGACGTATAAAAAGTAACAAAAAAGGTGGAAAATCAATTAGACACAAAAACACCGAAAATACAGGAGAAATAACTAAATAATGGTACGAAGGAAATTACCAAACAAAGAATTATAAACAAAATAACAAAGACCGTACAAAGTACTAAGAAAACATTTGAAACAATAAGGGCAAAATATTTTAAAAAGTCAAGAAACCAGAAAAAAACCAGAAAAAAACTAGATAGTATTTTGAGCAAAGTCAGAAAAAAAAACCAAGAAAAAAACTAAGATCGTAAGTTAGAAAAAAACTTAAAGAAGCCAGAGGGAAAAAGTTGAGAAGAAAGTTTAAAGTAAAAACTCAGATAATTTTTTCTGGTTTTTTTCTAACTAGAAAAAAGTTAGAAAAAAACCAGAAAAAAACCAGATAATTTTTTACGAATCTATTTTTTTCTGAAATAATTTTCCTGTGAGAACACCTGTTAGAGCCTTTTGTGATTCTAAAAAATTGCAAACCGATGAGCTGACCCCCGGTTCAGAGCGCGGGCTAGAACCAGCAAAACAAGGGCTTCAGAAAAAAATTGTCGAAAGCGTCCCGCCCTCACTGAGGCTTCAGATTTTCGGAGTCAAGTGCAGTTGAGGAGGGGGGAAAAATA
>JASANF010007058.1:0-32579 GCA_030248245.1 Trissonchulus sp. WLG1_4 | reverse complement strand
CTTTAGCTTAATTGCTACAGTTTTTTAATGTAATGATTATTAGTCATGCATTTTTAGATCTTATTGGCACTGGCATACTTGAACTTGTTGCTGGGAAATCTTGAAAGTTGTGAAACCCATTGCAATAATGTTTTACGTATTGATCGGGATGAAGAAAATGCGAATCTGGTAAATTAAGCTTTCCAGTTTAAGTACATCAATAGTCTTATAGAATTATTCAATTAATTTATTTTATTGCAAATATTTTGAGATGTATTTTACATAGAATTAGTTTGACTATATAACTATTGATCTGGCACAACAAATACGACAGCCCTATCAAATCAACAATTATCATAAACAAAACAAATATATGTACAACAGATTCAATTTTTTTCAGATGTTGGCTGATTTGCTTTATCAAAAGAATGAAGCTGATTCCTCAATGTATCATTTTCAACAACTGCTGGATAAGAATCCATGCAAGTTTTTTTGGATCAGATTTTTCTTAGCTACTATATCGTAACGCTATCTTAAAATTTCTTATCATTTTTTACTGGCAGAAACTTTTTGTGAATGAAAATTTACTTTAAAGTTTTATAACAAGGCAGATTTCTTACATCGGTCACTTTGAAACCATATAAGTATACTTATTTATAATGACCGTCAAAGATGCAAAACTAACTAATTTATGTAGGTAATTCCATTCGACAATATACTTACCGGAACAAAGCAGAAAAACAGAAATAAATTTAAGATGATTTTCATTTTTGTATTGTTTTTATTTTCAGGTCATTGGGAAGCGCTTGCTCGTGTTTTGGAGCTACTGTGGCGCACAGGCCAGCTAGATCAAGCAGACCGGTTTTTGAAGCAAGCCGAAGCGCGGAACCCACATGCCACGGCAAGCCCGGGATACAACTATTGCTCTGCTCTGGCTGAGATGTTGGTTTTTACACAACATTTATCTAAAAAACATCAGTTCGTAGACAAGTCTCTTGACATTTGTAGACAAAAGTTCGTCAAAAATATACTTACCTGATTTTGTAAAGCACTATAAGGCGTATATTTTTATCCGGAGCGAATGCCATGTATCTATCATTTTGTGTGTTTAAGTTATATAAATTGTGTCAGTTACTACGTGTGTTGCCTATTTAGTTTCCTATGAGAAACAGTTTTTAAGTGTATCCTGTAATTGCCTGAAAATTATGTCTTAACCTGATTTACATAATTAATTCTTTAATTTTTTATATTTTAGGTATGCTGGCGACCCAAACGCATCCCTGCAGAAATTCAACAGAGCCCGCAGAGATCCGACGTGGGGCGAAAAAGCGTTGTTTAACATGATCGAAATTTGCTTGAACCCTGATAACGAAATTATTGGAGGTCAAGTGCTTGGCGAAGAAGCTATTGATAATACCACGAGGTTAGCATTAATAGTCCTCTAGCATTCCTTAATATGTAATATCACTTGTAAACTTATTTTGATAAAATTTTGTACTTTTTCGCAAAAACTACAGCAAAAAAGCGGAATAGGTTTTGATCGTATTTGTATCAATAGTTATTTTCAGCGGCGACAAACAAGATAATCAAGAAATGGCTGTAGCTACGGCTCAACGCTTCTTCGAGGTTAGTTATCAAGAGTATGATGTAAACGCGTTACAATTCTGGTTATTTAACACCATCATGGACTTATATTAAAAAACAAAAAAAACACAATTCAAATTCTCAGCTCAGGCTTACTGTTCAAAGTATTTAATCCTTTTTAATCTAGCTGACTTGGAACATACAACCGTGTATAGTAATTGGTCCTCAGGCCTGGTTCACAGTGACAGTGTATTTTTTCACACACACAATTGCTTTTTTTCAACTTCCCTTTTTAGAGGCGAAAACAGGGCAGTGGGGCCGTGGGGTTCTATCTGTATGAGTGAAAAGCTTTAGGTTCCTTGATTTGCTTCAAATTTGCACAAATTCTAGCCCCCGTGAAGGCGCATCGCATTTGCAAAAAACGAACTAAAAACTGTAAAAGACTAAAACCAAAGCTGTAGCCAATGTTTGACTAGAAGCTCCTAAAAATTCAATTCTAAGTTTAAACTATAGGCGCAGCAAAGCTTTTTTTTGTAATCACAAAGCGTTGTTTCAGCCGAAATTTTTGTTAATACAGACGAAGTTGGTTTTTACATGACTTGATAACCTAATATCATATCTCAATCTTTATGATAATTTTTATTTGTTGTTTCATATTTTGCCCTTAATTTTAGATGTGAAATTACATATAGATAATTTGAATCATACAAATTTTTTGTGGGCAAGTGCATGCAAAGTTTCAGTTTGATTATCATTATCTGGTCAGTGCTAGACCAGTCCAACTAACGGCTAGTCATCGGCTACTTTTGCCTACGTAAATATACACTAACAAAGTCACGGACCCATAAGTGCACCTTCAAGCCTGTTTGTTCTTATCTGACGTAAAAGAGCCTTGGGGCAGTAACACATGTGAAAATACGCAAAATTGGAGGTAGTTGCTTTTGGACTGGGTAGTCCCTCCTTAAGAAAAAATTTTTTGTTCCTTCTAGAGAAGGAACTACTGTTTTGATTCATAGATGATGCAGTGCAAAACACTGATGCACACGTTTCATCGCCTGTATGTTTTGCGTGTAAATTCAGCTGGGTGCTGGCCGCTTTATTTTTGTCTGCGTAAATGCACGTACGTAGTCAATCAATATGCTGTAACAATAGTGACCAGTGACAGACTTTTGCAGCCTCGGCACCGTAATGTTTCAGCAGCAGTATTTAAGTGCCGCTGGAAGTCACTGTTTATCGCTTCTTAGAGCTGATGTGCTCAGCTCAGATCAAAGCGTAACTTATGAGCCTAATGGCTTGATGCAGCGGGAAGTTTAATATCCTGCAGCAACGTTTTTTGTACGTAACTACGTACTTAGCAGGGGCGGTCCCAGATCCCTGCGTCTCCGTGACTTACTATTCTTTGTTATTATCTTTCATCAAAGCCTATGCATGTATACATGAGTACATTATACTCCGTTTGCATGTCTACACAAGTATATTACGCTGCATTTAGTGGTGTAATACACTGTCTGATCTGATGTTCCCATCTTGTGTTTTATTCTTCTGTCGGAAAAAAATTTCTGATACGTCTCCAGTTGACCTTTTTTTCCTGGGTACACCACTGACTTTTACTACAGACTCAATTCATTGCCCTTGATATGGCTGCGGCTATAACAAAATAGCGTAAAGCTGAAAAACGTTATTATTAAAAGTGAAACAATTTCGTCAGACCTCCGCCCCCCCCACCGAAATCCAAGTCTGACACCGCCAGTGGTACATAGGTAAGATTTTAAATAAAAATAAGCTAGGTATAAAGTAGAGTAAGGTACGCAGTGTAGCTTACAGTAAGTATGGAATAGATAGAACCAATTTAGTTAAACCTGAACGGTAGACACCGGGGAAGGAACTTTGTTCTTTTGGGGCGTACTTGTTATATTGTACTTTTTTTTAACAAAGCCGTTGAATGAAAGTAGTAATACTTTGAACTTTTTTCTTTTTACTCAAGCATTCTAGCCAATCAGAATTTTGTAACAGAAGATCCGCCTAGTCAGATTCATTTTAACTATTAAATTTTAAATTTTGACATAGAACTGTACGTCCTTACATATGCAAACAATTTGCACTAATTCAACTAAAACAACACTTAACTTACTCAAAATAGTGTGATATTAATTATTCATGTTTTGTATTTCTCAGGAACTGATTTCTCGCTATCAGATCGACTACAAAACCCAGCTGGTAGAAAACTTTATCCTACTTGCAACAAAAAATCGAACGAAAATTGAACAAGCACTGAGCGCATTTTCCGAAATGGTGGAACTTGAAGAAGAAGATAACCAAGAAGTGAGAATACAACCCAAAAACTTAATAGGATACAGGCAGATTGACAGTTCCAAAAGGTTGATAGCCGAGAAAAAATAAACTGTTTTAGTTTTTTATTGGTTCATTGCATTTAGTTGTGAAAGTATGGTAAAATATGTGTATGTGAAGTTTTATGGTACCAGGTTTTATTAAAAACCCGGTTTTTCTCGACATAAAATTAGTTAATCATGATTTCCAGACTATGTTTAAACTATTTTTAGAAGTCAATTTTGAAAATTTTTCAAAATTTTGAAAAGTTAAAGAACTGTTTTTGTTGTCTGTAAGTACATGTGAGTGACTGATTACAGGCAATTTTGAACGTTGGTGCCATTCTCGGGATTGCCAGAGCGCATCTATTTCTGAAGCAGTCACAAAAAGCCAAGACCCAATTAAAACGAGTTATTGACCATGCCTGGAATTTTGAGGTATTTTTTGGCACATCTTAGTTTGGCATATCAGCATAAACACAAGTTTGGTATAAATTGTGATTGAATGTGTGACATATTCATCTACTACGATGGCAAAACGGCAGTAAAGTAAATAACTACTTGAGCTGAGATGGAAGTCACAATGAAAAAAATTTAATTTAATTTAAAATTTAAATTTAATTTAAAAAAACTTATCAAAACTAACACTGCCATTTCAGCTTGAAAACAAGTAATATAAATTAAGTAAAATAAGTTGTTGTAATTAATAAAATAAGTTACTAAAAGTAATGATTTTAAATAATTAGGTTCTTTAATAAGCAAACAATTTCGTTTTGAAAATTTTATTTTAGGACGCAGAATATTTAGAACAGTGTTGGTTACTGTTAGCTGATATTTATATTAATCAAGGTGATTCTGTCATTGGAAATCAGAGTAAATTCGAAGTCGCCGAAGAAATATTGAAGAAATGTTTGAGATATAACATGGTTCGTTCGCTTCTCAACTATCTAGTCAAGTTTTTGCGCTCTTTTATGTGTTGAAAAGTTAAAAAAGGTAAAAATATATGTAGCCACATGCAACTAAGTATATTTTTACTCATATTTATTCAGTCCAAAAGTCTTTGGTTAATATTTGTTTTAGGTAATTTTTTATCATATGCTGTCAATCTGAAGTTTCTTAATAGAATTGTTAAGACAAGCCTCTTGTTTTTGTGCAACGATGTTTGCTTGTTTGTTTTTTGTTTTCGCTGTTTTTGTTTTGCTTTGGTTTTCATCAAGTTGCTGCTACAAGAGCTAATTAGACAGCGTTGCGTTGTTTAGTCGTGCTTACGGGCGTTCGAGTTCTTGGGTTTTATCAAGGAAAAAGAACAGAAATGGTCCGAAGCAGCTGAGAACTACGAACACGCTTGGTCGCTTAGTAATCGACGAAATCCTGTTATTGGTTTGTTTTATACACTTGTTTATTTCATCGTTGAACATGTTATTTTTTAATATATTATAATTATGATGAAGCAAATTTATTTTTTGCCCGATAAAAGCGGTCGAACATGTTCATATTTGCTTCTTTCTTGTGTTGAAAAATAGTAAGGCTAAGAACTATTCTACGAAATGAGAGCATGCCTATTCTAAAATGTAGGGTGGGTTTTGGGACCATAATGGGGTAAATGTATAGATTCCCTATAATCGGCTGATATTAGATATAAAAACTAATATCTAAGCATTGTTGCAAATGGTGCCATTTTTGAGATAAGTTACTTGAGGTAATTTACTTTTTTAGATTTTTGATTAATCTATAGTACATTAATTTTTTATAACGATAAAAGTTTTTAGGAAACAAATTGTAAAATTTTATTTTAGGTTATAAAGTAGCTTTCAATCACATGAAGTCAAAGCGTTTTGTGGATGCTATCAATGTTTGTCACAGGGTAGGTCTGCAATAAATTTAGAGTACTTATCTGGTGTTTTTAATTGTCAAAAATGATCCGCTTATTTCATATATAACAATGTGATTTGTCATATTGATGCAATAAACAGTCTTCATAGTATAATATAACATAAAGTGAGTGCCAGCTTAATGAAATCAAAGTAGAATGCGTACTGTTGCACTATTATTATTACTGTTACACTTTGTTAAATTTACAAAAATTCTTTCAACGGAATTTTACATAGCATGATGGTATGTAGTTCTGTGATAGACCACAGGCGTTCATAATAATAATATTGATAATTTTTTAATGTTTTTTATTTCTGTCTGTAATTTGCTTTCAGGTTCTTGCTTTATATCCGGATTACCCCAAAATTCGCAAAGAAATTTTAGATAAGGCCCGAGCCAATATTAGAATTTGAAGCAATTGATACTAACATTTGTGCTCTGTACAAAAGTTTCATGGAATACATATAGTTTTCTCATTAAATAAAAACTTATTGCAGGTGTGTTAGTGTTTTATTGATAGGCGAAATGCGTTACGGTGGTGGGGCTTATTCCTTTACCGGATTAAAGGATTAATTATAATCGGACTAAACGGTTTAATAATTAAGCTTAAAAATGCGATTCCAAAACTTCCGCATTAAACGGACTTAACTTTTAGCGCGCTGCTTCATAATCGGACTAAACGGACTTAACTATGCACGCTAATGTTAAGCGTGCATGTTAAATCCATTCAGTCTAATGGTGGTTTTGGAATGGGGTCAGACTAAGATTAAGCCGCTGACTTATTTCAACTCGTTTAGCCCGTTTTATCCGATTTGTCATTCCAAACCCTCGGACTACAATAAGTCCAGTCCATTTAATCTGGTAAAAGAATAGCGGGGTTTGGGGTCTTGCCTGGCTTTCGAGCTTTGTTTTTGTCCTCGTCCCCAATAAGTCCAGTCCATTTAATCTGGTAAAAGAATAGGCCCTTGGCCTAATCGGTCTTTAGTTTTCGTTTTGCTTAATAATTTTTTTATAAAGGAAAAAGTGCTAACGTGGCTTTCCTTTCCGCAAGGGCATGCACATCAAGATATAAATTACAGAATTGCAGAATTACAAAACTAAGCTTAAGCCTCAGCCTAAGCCTCAACTAATCCTGAAAGCAACCTTTTGACTAAGCTTTAGCCTAAACTTGAGACTAAAACTAAACCTAAGCCCAAGTTTTAGTATTTTTAAACACGCGCACTAGAATGTGCAAAGCCTTGTAAGAACGTAAGCCAAATCTGTTGGTACGGTAGAATAGGTACAATGTTTTTTCAAAAAGCGAAGTTAGGTACTTGGATCGAGTTAATAATACATCTACTTTTCAGCCTGTAAAATTCTACTGCAAAATGTGCATTCGATTTGTCATTTCAATACAATAAATAAAAACTGCAGTAGCAGAAAGTAAAAAAAGAAACCAGAAAAACAAAATGAAATCTAAGCAGATTGCTTAACTTGATTTGCACACAATACGACGTAAAAAGGGTTACGTAACTTTTTGTAAGATTAATATCTGAAAAACTTTTTCTAACTGCCACGTCACGTCTTCTGAAATATATCATTGGAAATTCAGTGAATTCGAGTTAGTCTTGTAAATAGCTGCTTATTGGTTCGGTTCTCTGCTAAAAATAGAAGGTAAGCTTTAGTTCAAAGATTGTACACTTTTATTTTCGAACAGTTTGACCAAATCGGGTTAGGAACCTTGAGTTTTCTACTTATTTTTCGTTTCTGATACCACTGAGCGTTTTTTGCATACTGCATAAGCAAATCTCCAATGTGTGTTACATATCTCTATATTACTTTCATCAAGAGTAAATAATATATTTTCCATAATTGTCGTTTTTACGTAAATACATATATATTAGGTATGCACTATGCAGTATGTAACCTTGCTTTTGGGAATATTATATGTAGTGTTCGTGCTACAAACGAAATTGATCTATATGTAGCTTAAAATTTGCTGAAAACATTCTTAGAGAAAAAGCTTGTTTGTTTTGTATGATAACGTGCTTACTTAAGACTAAATTTTGGATAAATACTTTATATTTTGTATTTTAGACAAACATTTTATAAATCCAAATCATAAAAACAACAGCATTGAGAATATGGATGAACCTTTCGATTTCATACGCTCAGCGGTAATTTATCAAATCAGTAAAATTCAAACCTAGAATTACCTAATAAATGCAAAAGATGCGTAGGTTTTCTGCAGTTTCCCAACAACTAGTAAAATACTATAAGTTAAAGCTTGTATTATCATTTTTCAGCCATGAAACTGCCTATTCTATTTGCCCTGGTCACAGCTTTAGCCGCTGACGCTTCGATAACCGATAATCAATCAATCGACCCGCCGAAATCAGCAGAATCGGGCGAAATCGAAGAGATCATTTGCTGGGATGGCTATCGCCTGCTGGCTGAATGCGGGGGTTACAATGTGACCGCGGAATTCCAGCCCCTGCCCAAGCCCAGTGAACTAAACCGATACTGTCGCAATATGGAGAGCGTCATTAACTGTGCGCCAATTCTGGTGGCTTGCGGTTTCCCTGTGGCTACGTTGTGCGCCACTGCGCGTAATCGCAGAGTGTATCGCAGCACCTATGATTGCATGCAGAATGAGGTGTTTCAAAACACTGAGTGAGTTGAAATTGAACTTGAAAATAAATCAAGTTGAAGAGTGTGGACAAGTAAGTAATCGGTGCTTAAGGATTTACCGTCATCTCAGCATTCGCTCAGTAGTCGATGGTTAGAGCGCTTGTCTGTAGATTCGGATGGTTTCTAGCTGGTAAAAATTTTCTTGTCTTTCTTAACAATTTAATTTAGAGTATTGTTTATTTAATTCATAATTATTGAAATAAGCAACTAAACAACTAAAGTTAGCTAAATTTAAACATTTAAAATGACTGGAAAAAATTAATCTGTTTCCGTGATTAAATAGTTATTACTGTGATTATCAGTACTTCACTGTTTTAGTATAATGGCACGCTATAGCGACTGTATGCAAGAACAGTGGGACGAAGGAATTCGGGAAAAGGACCAGTGCAAGGGATTTCGGGCCAGCCGCCATTGCTCCATGAAAATAGCCCATTCCGTTTGCGGACGAAACGGTAGAATCTATGCTGAAATATTCAATCCTAAGCAGCTTCTGCCCTACAATTGCGGCGAAACTGTGATTCGTCGCAAGGCTTAAAATCACCATTCTATGGGTCGATTCATACTTGCAGCCGTATGTCTGTTTGAGACCAAAAAACAATATGCAAAGGATAATCAATTACGTTGGCATTTATTTCATTGATTAATTAATTAATTAGTTAGATAATTTAATTTATTCTATCCAAATGGAAACTATGTTTGTATTGTTGAACGGGCATGGGGCTATAGGTCTCGATATCGACCCTATGAGTGTGACACTACCACGTGTTTTTGATTAGTCATATTTAATTTGTTTTGGTCTAGTGTGAAGCTTTATAGTATCGTATAAGCTGCCTAAAAACCTGTTTTCAGTTTTCACCAAATCTTAAGAAGATTTTGCAAATTATAAGAAATTAAGATTTATTAATGTGTCAAAAACTGTGCAGCTTATAACGGCGTATAAAAGCTTTTATACTGGCCCACATTCGTTAGAGCTCTTGTTCACATTGCGCCAATAAAGTGACTGCATTTATTTTTTGCACTGAAATTGGGAACAAAGTTGGTTAATACAAAACCAGCCAGCTACAATCGTCACGATCAAGGTGGTACTTGCGTTTTCGAGGTTTTTGTGATTTCGATGTAAACTTTGCGCCCACAGAACTCAAGTTACGAATGATGCTTAAAGCATTTTCGGCAATGCAATGGTAAAAATCCCTAGGTCTGTCTCTCCTTTTGTCAAAACTTTACCTGTGGCCTGTTTTACAGGATTTTAATTACTAAAAAATACATTTAATTTTCGGCGCTTTTGTCTTTAAGCTATTGTCTCAGTAATGTGACTAGTAATTAAAAAAGTGAGGGAGGTGGCTGTGGATTTTAGATGTGTCTAAGACCTTACCAACTTTCAGCTCTTACAGGTAATCGATGATTCAGAGATGTGGCGCAAACTTTTTGTAAAAAAACAAAATTTTGGAAAGGACCTTTTTTTAAACGCTTGTGCTAAAAAGAAGACTGAGAGTTGACTTTCAATATATAGCATACGTTCAGGTAAAATATGAGCTATGGCCTTACAGAAAAACACCTAAAAACGCAATTCCCACCTTAAACTAATTTCTTGTGTTGTAAGTGAGAAATTGTGCCTACAAGACTTGGGGGCTTTGGTGTAGTGGTTAGCATTCTCGACATCGACGGGTGCGGCTCCGGTTCGATCATTGCATTCTTTCTTCAAAATTGGAGACCTTTTCCAATACTGGAAACTATTCAACAAGGATCACGTTTAAATTTCTAAATTGGACAAACCTAAACCTTCAACTGGACTAGAATAATTGAAAAACAATCTTTGGTTATTCCAGATAACTATTACAATATCCAGTAAAATTTCTGTTGTTGCTTTACAGAAATAGGTAAAAAATTGCTCTTCAATGATAGTTTACTTTTTACGTTGTCATGACTGTAATAATCATTGTATGACATCCAATTCCAAACGATTTCGACCAAATTCTAATTCTAATTTCTGAATGCCGCAAACGTTTTCTCATTGAAACATAACCAGTTGAAAGACATAAATAAAACACAAATACACACAATTCCATTAAAAAGAGTTTTTGTAGTCATTATGTTTAAGTTTTAGGTACATATTATCTTCAGCATACTTTACGTAGTTATTCAAAATTGATAACTGTAGTATAAGACGTAATTGAGTGAAAAGTAAAGCACTTATTTATTTAGGGACTTTCGCTTCAGACAAAGCTACTGTCAGAATGACGTGTTTTTTACTGTAAGCCCTGCCTAATATAAAAGATAAAAATTCGGTTTTAATACATACTTTTTTATACTATGTACGCTTGCTAATAAAAATGCATATTTTTATCTTATATTCACTCAATATAGGTTGCTCACTCCGTTGAGGCAATAACTTTTTTATCAACGTTTTATTTAACCTGAGTTTTCTAGCTTGTTTGAGAAGCAAGTGTTCTTTAATTATTAACCGTTATGAAGAGATGTTAGGAAAACATGTTTAATTTGAGCTGCGTTAAAACCTTCGCAATTGTGTCTTTACTATGGTTTTATCAGGCACTTCATGAAACAGTTATATAATTTACAAAATTTTCTACACTGACTACTTTAATTCTCTTTTCGGCACCAAAACATGGCCATTTTTCTGCACCCAGGCTTTTTTACAAAACACGAAATAGTTTGATATTTCGAAAGTCTTTTAAATGTTGTTTTAAAACTTTTCAGTCGTTACAGAGGTTTTTACGAAGTTCGGTTTGGTTTCTCTACTTCTTGAGTCTTGAATTTTTTCGTTGGTACAGTTTCAAGTTAATGATAAAATAATTTCAAGTTATCATTCTTTGTGACGTCAATTTCTTGGTATGAAGGCAAGCAGCTGATTCAAAGTTACAACGTTGAACGTTTCAAATGTCATTCAGAAACACAGAGATATTATGTAAATTGACGCTAATTCTTTTGTTTTCT
This sequence comes from Trissonchulus sp. WLG1_4, assembly GCA_030248245.1. Lineage (NCBI taxonomy): Eukaryota > Metazoa > Nematoda > Enoplea > Enoplida > Ironidae > Trissonchulus > Trissonchulus sp. WLG1_4. The sequence goes on along the minus strand of JASANF010007058.1, from coordinate 21,195 downwards.
TCGTTGAAATTTTGCCATGTAATTTGATTTCCATAGCAAAAAAACTAAATTTAGCAACACTGTAAAGCTGGCTACAAAAAAGTCGAGTTATTAGAAAAACATTATGTAAATGGCTTCATGTCTCCAAGTCTATTTTACAGTAGGTACAAGTCTACTACCATATCATTAGTTTTTGGTTTTGTGAAAAAAATAGCGATTGTAGGAAAACTTTGAGTGGCTGAATGTTTTGTTTGAAGGAGAGTTATGTTTATATAGAAATATGGAGAAATATGTAGGAATGTTTTTTAAAAGTGAAATATTTAGAAAGTAAAGTTTAAAGTATATAAAAAGGTAAAAATCTTGTCAATTTCGAAGCAGAACTTTGGATGGAATTTGTAGTAGCAACAAAATGATCAAAATAGAAAGAGGTACAAATGAAACAAGTGCCGAAGCGTAATAACAGTGGTAATAGCGTAATTTGGTAGAATAACATTTGCTTGTTGCAAAAGTCATCACCAACAAATTTATTGGTTGATATACATATATGTTCATATGTTAATAAGCTATAAGAAATGTATACTATTTTGAAAATTATTTTCTGTGGGAGGTACTAATATCAAATTGGATCCAAGAAATCGGACAGAGACTTTTTCCTCATCTTCTTACTTCATTTATTATGCAATTAGTCATTTTTTGTAATGTGTTAAGCTGTATTGTTATTTTCACAGTAGTGATGTGGATCGGATCGCCGGATCGGATCGGATCGCTGAATTTGCCGGATCGGATCGGATCGCCGGATCGGATCGGCTTTAAAATTTCGGATCGGCGATCCGGATCGGTAGTATAAATTTTGAGTCTAAAAATTTCGTAATTTGCCAAAAATTTTGCGTAATTTCAAAAACTTTTCGAGCGATCAATCAAACGCACAAGTATAACTACTACTCAAATTATCAAAATATCGGTTTTATATTAGCGAAAGCGTACAGTGTATGCATAGACCATATGCAAGTGGAGGCGAGGTTTCTCATCATTGAAGTTGCGTGAAAACGTGCACTAAATGTGTGATGTGAAATGTTTAGAAATATATATATCTCAATTTTCGCCTACAAAAACAATCTTTCAACATTCTTTTCGTTAACACAAGAGTTGGGAATCGACGCGGATCAACACTTTCTTTCTACCCGCGACACAACCCAGCCTGCGGTTTGATACTTGTGGGTAACCCACAATCCATCCCGCGCCGTCAAAGTTGACCACGACCAACTTTGACCCACCATTTTAAGATACCGTACCTGATGATCGATCGTTTTTAGCAGATACCCTTGTACAATTTACACAGTGTATATACAGCTGTACGTTGTTCACATTGCTATCTACTTTAACCGAATGGTAACCAAATTTATGTACCCAGATTGGATTGAATACGTGAAAAAATTTCAGATTTTTTTCGCCGGTTTGACAAAATGCAGCGACGCGCGCAGCCTGAAATGGGTGTGTGTACCCAAGGGTTGACCCACGGCTCAAATTTTCCGATCCAACCCAACCCGACCCGTGGGTATCCACGACCTGCGGTAGTGACCCAAAATTGTCAAGACATTTCCAATCCAATTAATCAAAATTTTTGGTCGTGGGATTGTCTAGGTTGCTCTCATTACAAAAATGCCATCTTATCATTTATATACAAACTCATTAAATTTTTAAAGCAATATACTCATTATAATAAATCATACTTAGCAATATTTCTACAAAAGATTTTTAGCTTTCATCAAGGTTACCTAATGTTTAATCGGATCGGATCGGATCGACCGATCCGGGACTGGATCGGATCGGATCGGATCGGATCGCCAATCAAGCATCCGGATCGGATCGGTATCAAAATTTCGGACCGATCCGATCCGATCCACATCACTATTTCACAGCATGTTGACTTGGATGTTTTTTTGACTCTGTGTACATGTAAGGCCTAAGTAAGAATGGTTACGCCGGTTAGCACTTTAGTTGCTTGAAAATTGCGTGAAAAATATTGCGTGATAATTGCGTCAACATTGCTTTACTAACCGCAGTACCTATTATTTGCGTTAACGAAACCGCGGGCAGCGACAAACTTGTACATACCAATGAATGACCTGAGAGTGTGATGGTTCAATGATATACCTTCTGTCATCACAAATCAACTATTGCTTGCCGACAATTGCTCAACTGACCCTCGATAATAAAGTAGCGTCTGTAGATAGACAGACAGCCCGGGTCACACTGACGCTTCAGGTTTAAGTTTTAAGGTTTTAAAGTTTTAAGGTTGCAGCTCGCTAAAACAACGTGGTTTACGAAATTATTTGTAAGCGATTTTACATTTCTACCTCATTAAGATATCCTAAATTAAAAAGACACACCTAATGTAGATAATTGTGTTCAGACATGCTTTGCTAATATGTAAATGCGTGCAGTATGAGTTACAGTGTTTAAAACTCTGGCTGCACTACAAACTAAATGGGTCATATGTAATAATTAAAAACTGTTAAAATGTTTAGGCAGATAAATAGTCCAAAATACCTATGTAATCTATATAACGTATTGCATAGTATAAGCCTAATAATACATATTATGTCACTTGCTGACTTGCATGTGTCTGTTTTCATAATCTTCCTACTTTAGCCCAAAGCCTTTACCTTATATTTTTAATCAAAACATGGATGTATATATCTCATTAGTTGTCTGATACGGACTTATTCTAAACTTGAGCTAAGGTTAGCCAAAAAATTATACTTCGAGCTGTACAGATATTTTTTCACGTATTAAGCTGCCTACTTAACAATTTTTTCGGTTATAATTTCCGGACTTTCAGACGGCAGTTAATCTCTAGAACGATTCAAAAAGTTTAATAATAGTCTATAGCATCACACCTGTAGATTAGGTTTTAAAAAATACCTGCTCCAACTTTTGGCTTTTTTTGAGTGTTTTAAAATTTTTCAATTTATATTTTGCGCAAAAGCATTTGAGGAAGTGAAACTTTCAGAATGTGAACGCACCTGCAGCGATGACGCTTTCATTTTACACCCGCTGCCTAGCTTTAGTTTTACTTCACCGGGGCATGAACTATGTAGGCTGTAATGAAAACCTTTATACTATTACACACGTACATATATGACATATATGTAGTATTATTTTAGCCCGAAAAAATTAATGATACTCAAATTAGGTTTGAAAAATTAAAAAAATATTCAGCTACCCACACTTTTATCTTTGTGTATACAAATCTTTTTTAAGTTAGAAAGTGAAATATACTATAATTCGGCACATCAAAGTTCTAAAATTTATTCAGTGTAGTCTAAAATTTTTTTGGGATGCTGACTTTATTAATGAAATTTTAACTGGGGATGCAGCAGAACTTTTTCTGACATAAGTATGCTGAATTTGAGTTCACAAAATGTAGGTGTATGCAAGAGAGTAAAAATAAGTTTTTTCAAAGCTGCTGATTTTACCGAGTAGACTCGAACTGTACTTGATTCTTATCTGACACCACTACTCCGCATATATAAATGCATGCCTGCTTTATTTTTGTTTGTCTGGCTTATTATTTTTCTGGAAACTTTTTTACTGAATGAAGACACGTATTTTAGCCTGGCTATAACGGTTTTACGATGAACATACAAGCGGTAATACGGTCTATATATTCTGCCAATAAAGCCGGGATTTAAAGTTGACCCATCAAGTGTTTACGGTTTCATTACGATGCTCGATTGTGACGACAAGTCCTGTTTGTGTAGACCTGATACATCGAATATTGTAGTCTATTACTACCCTTCAGTTATGGGAAACGCACAATTGGTGTATCAGGACATAGAGAGAGGTATCATGCCTGAACGATTGAAACAAAAATTACACGAATTATAAATTGTCAGTGTTTACAACCTTTACAACTGAACGGTGCGTTCTTAAATTTAATTATCATTCAATTTTAGTTTGAATGGTGGATTTGCATTTATCAAACAAGAAGCTGTCAGCGACCGGCTGCCTAAGAAAGAAACTTTAGTAATCAAGTTCTGAGGTTACTGCTAGTTTTTACGCGGCGGCCTCAGCCGCCGCGTATATACTATAGTGCAAACGCTCTATATGTTTGCACATAGCTTAATTGTGACACTGTTGGCAGGTCACGAAAACACACAGTTTGTGTGTGCGTGTGTGTCAAAAACAGTACCTACGTTTCTAGTGCATTTCGTTGCTTGCCTGTTTGTCTGATGCTGGTTTTTGGCGCACAGCAGTCTCACTCGTTTAATCGCATATTGATTGCATTGTGTAAATCTATGTTTGTTCTATAGGTCAAATTTCACATCACATTTCGCAAGACTGACTGAGGAAAAAAGGAATTGAAATTGAAAGACTAACTCGTTCTCACAGAAAGAGTTTGCAAACCGAAAGAATTAGAAACTGAAAGTCAATGATACTTCCTGCAGCATTAAATTCGTTTCTCAGCCAGTAGTCACATGCATCGAGCTACATACATAGCTTTTTTTTTGCTGGACCACGGTGCACTACGATTTCTTTCTATCTATGCTTTCGTTTGGAGCAGTGGAAATAATGTGTACCACTGGCTTGAGTGGACTGAAGCAGACTTGGACAATGTTCTGACAATCGTTCATTGTTCGTTCAGAAAAATATGTTAATTAAATAGAAAAATAAAAGCGCTTTTGCACAGTGAAATTTCGAAACAAGAAGAAGCACTATAAACGATCAGTCTGTGTTGAATTATGAAACAAAAACAACATGTCCGAAGTCCGAACAGTACTTTGGTTGAGTGGGCAGAAAATTAGCTGCAGTTTCTGAATGTGGCGAAGTATCTTTGGGGGTGCCGTTTACAAAGCTGACGGTACATAGCTCCTAGGCAAAATATCGGATGGACTAAATTGAAAGTTTAATTAAAAGTTTTCTGATGGTACCGTTATCCACCACTATTCCGACGTTGTTGGCTTGTATTAAGAATGCCAGTCGATATGTTTACCCAAAAAACGTTGGTCGTGCAAAATTTTGATGCCGCGTTTTATAATCGAAGAATATCCTCAGCAGAGCAAGCATGTCGTAATGAACTCTATTTAAAATCAATTTAACTTTACTCACAAAACGTGCTTGTTGCAGACTATGTTTTATGTACAAACGCAGAATTTTCACTCAGCTCTAAAAGAGAATCTTTACGTTTTCACAATCATTATACCAAACCCAGTTGCACCTGTGTCAATATGAACATACGTTCAGGAAAAATTGAATAAAGTTATTTAGTTCTTTAAGTTTGCCTCATCCGTGCGGTGTTTCAATAAAAGTTTTTCATCCAATATATTGCCTCAGAATGTATTGCCTATAAAGCTAGCTAATTTTTGCCACTTTATTGAAAACGATTTTGACGTATTTCCTGGCAAAACTTATACATCAATACGTACTTCATTAAAATAATCAGATTTCTGGAGTGATAGGTAAAAAACAACGCACTTCAAACTTCAGAAGTAATCAAGTGTAAGTGTTTTTAACCTTTTTCAGACAATAAAAAGGCAGCATTTTTAAAGATGATTTCACAAGCCAAGATTATGTGTATGAATCGACTAACATTAAATTTTAGATGTTAGTAGACTTTTTATTTCAATAATATGCATAGTTTTAACTCCTTAAATTTCAATTTTGCATGCCAATTTTAAAATTCTTCATTTTAAGTAACTTGCAGAGCTGTTCGCATAAAATTTGACGAATGTTTTGTTGCAACGTTTGTATGACGCAGCAGTTTTTTTCTGTTTTGTAAAAAGAAAAACAACAGTTAAAGGAAAAATTATCTGATGCTTCAGTTTTCAAAAAAACCTTCCCAACTTGAAATCTGGTTTATCTGGTTTAAAATATGGTAGTATTTAGTACATTCTTAATCAAAAAGTCACGATATTTCGCACTTTTTTGTGTCAAGGGTCAATATTTTGGAATGACTTGTCATAAATTTTAACAACAAACTTAAGGCATCGAACGTTAAGATTTATAAGTTTCAATATATTCATTAAAAAGACTAAAAAACTGTAATTATTAGTTATTAATTGTTTTTATGATATATACACCCGTCATATTCTAATATCCAGACATATATTATACAGATTAATGGAAATATTTTCTCTTGCGAAATATTGCCATTTTACGTAAGATGGCTGGCTACATAGAACTTAATTTCATGATAACGTCGTGGGTAGAGGGTGTTCAAAACCTGTCCTTTTTATGCATTTTTATCATAAATTACTATATCCTCCCATAAGTGAAGGCTGGACTTGTGCTTTAAGAACATTTATCATAGTGAACACGCACTCAAACAAATTTTCGTGCATTTCCAATAGTTGGCGATGAAATTGATTTTGTGAATCAGGTTAAGGTATTATTAATTGAAGGTCAAAACGATGTTTTTGCCCGATATAAACGGTCAAACACAGCTGTGTTCAGATTCGCTTCTTTCTTGTTTTTGTAACGACGTAACGATGCAGGTTGGAGTGGATAAGATTGGCTACGTTAATAGTTTTAAAACTATTTATAAGCTTAAACATCATAAGTTTGTAATCCACAATCATCACATTATACAGGTTTCACGTTTACATAGAATTAAGAGACTAATAAGAGTTAAGAAAAATATGAAATAAGACGAAGAAAAAAGAAACAAAGTCATTTCCGCAAAAGAAGTGAGATATTTTTTCTCTAACCAACTTATTTCAAGTTTCTTATTTGTTATTAGTCCTACTTAAAATAAGTATGATTGTTCTTGTCTTGTTATTTTAGTTTGTTATAAATTTAGGAACATAAAAACAGCCTTTCATATAACTTTTCATACACCTATGCTATATATACATAACTGAAGGTAATGTTTGAGCTATTCCAAAACCAGTAAAAAACCGTTTTGAACCCTATAAAAGTTTTTGAGCTGATTTGTGTGTCGTTAAGTTTGTCCGTTCGGGTACCAGATGCTAACTTTCAGCGTATTTCACAATAGACATTCAAACTATTACTCACTGACCACATTGTATTACACTCTTGTAAAGGGTTGACAACGATTTTTTATCATTTGTCATACGACCTTTATTGCTTATCTCAAATGACTTGTTAATTTTTTGGCTAACTTTTTTGCTCTGCGTTCTAGATTATTGGAACGATATATACTTACATAATATCAGGAGTACATAATAGCACATATCTCATTATAAAAAAATATCTCTTCTGCAGTGAGATACGGCTTTTACTTTTATATGTACAATCTATCTATCTATGATAATATATATAATCTATGTAAGTCAAAATTTTATGCATATTGTTAATTATTTTTTTTTAAAAAACTAAATGTTAGAGGCAGCTGCAGCAGCCATGACAATTTCTAGAACAGTTTTCTCGTTTAATTAATAGAAAACTCCACCTCCTTAGCACTGGCGGAACCAGACTTCGATTTCAGGGGGGATGAAGGTCTGAAGAAATATTTTCACTTTTTATAATAGCGTTTTTCAACTTTACGCTATCTTGTTATAGCCGCAGCCAAATCAGGGACAATGATTTGAGTCTGTTTGTAGTAAAAGCCAGTGGCATATCCAGGACAAAAATGGAGATTTTTTTAATTTTTAGGCCAAATTTGGTCCATTGTAGACGTATCAGAAAGTTTTTCCGACGGGAAAATAAAACAAAAGATGTGAATATCACATCAGACTGTGTTTTACACAACTAAATGCAGCATACTGTACTCGTGCAGATATGCAAATGCAGCCTAATGTACTTGTGTATAGATGCATAGGCTTTGATGAAAGATAAGAACAAGAAATATGTAGTAATCCACAGAGTCGCAAGTGTCTGGGGGCAGCAGCCCACAAGAAATTTTTTTCATTTTTAGGCCAAATTTGGTCAATTGGAGACGTATCGGAAATTTTTTTCGGCCGGGCAATAAAAACCAAAGGGGGGAGGGACCCTTGCGTAAAATTTCAGTCGGAAAAAATTTCAGGGGGGCGCCGCCCTCCCCCCCCGCCCCCCCCCCCTGGGACCAAACCCCGCCCCCCACCCTTTCAAACTTGTAATTTTGAACTATAATTTCAATTTTTTGTGATTTGCACTTTGAAAGTCCTTGAGGTCATTGTTGTCAAAATTCTGAAAACTGGTTCAGTAGCCTAAATTTCAAGTTCCTGAAAGGAAAAGGAAATAACGAAAAACCAACTTTTTCTTATGATTCAGTGTTTTTCAAGGCTAAAACTGTGTCAATTTGTTGTTCAAACTGGTACGCGACTATTTCGTCATTTTTAAGGCTGAACGGTCATATATGGCTGTAAGTATGAATCGAACCTTCCTGGGTAATCCACTTCATAAGCTAACGCACTCGATTAAAAGATAAAAAATTGTCAATATCCAGCATAAGCTAAGCATAGCCAAACAGCTAAATCCAGCTAAGCATAGCCCTATCACGTAGACATTATGATTTAGTTAATATAAGTAATTTAAAAAAATTTATTGCAAATTGAAAATGATAAAAATTAGCAGTTCAATGCAAAAACTTTTAAAACGTTTTGTTATTACCATAATGTTTTAGCCTCAAGGTGTTAATAAGGAGTTGGACTGGAGCTATAAAAAAATCTATTTCGCTTATTTATGACTCTTCAGAGTTATTATTTTATGCAATATTGAAACGAATTGAGCCATTCAAGCGTGAATTGCTTCCCACTTTTATATCAAAGCTTGGTGCTTTTATGAGCTTTCAAAATAAAGTAGGTAAAAAGACCAAGTTTTTTTAAACTTTTCTGTTTTTTATCCATTAAAATTAAGATCTGTGGCGTGAAACTAACAAGTGTGTTTCCTTACAAAAAATTCAGGTTTTGTTTCAAACTTCATGATTAGTTATATGAGATCAAGTTATGGAGTGCCTTTGTCTTTGTCCGCATATTGCACAATATAAAACCTTGAAAATTAGGTTACAATTGACAATTGACAAATGTGATTCCACATAAAAACATTTTTGCAAAATGTTCTTCCCATATTATGCTGATAAGCAGAAAATAAGTGACAAAAGTACAACCTAGATATGAATTAATTAGGTATTAATTGTACCCAAGATGTAAAAAAGGGCCCCCATTTCCTTAGATGACAAAGCAAGTTTATTTTAGTCCGACTAATTATTCTTCATATGACATTCTAAACTTCCGGATTAAACGGATTTACTCATTGCAAATACGTTTGGGCTATAAATAAGCTGCTGACTCAAGTCCGCTTAAAGAATAGGCCCTTAAATTAAGATTATTTTCTGAAGTAGCAGCAAAATTTATTTCCTGAATTCTCGAAGCTTTGTCAACTATTTTTTCAGTTTAAACTATAAAGCATCTTTACAGAGTATTCAAAAATTATTTGAACTGTGCTTACAACTTCAAACAATTGATGATTAATTTTACTTTTCGTTTCATAACTTGTCAGCGCAAACACAAGAACACATAGACACCCCCTAGTTGGCGATGAGCAACAATTGTACCATTTTAACACTAGTGAAACCTGTCGGAGTTATGTTTCACAGAATCATTTACTTCACGAAAATGCCTTTTAAATGTTGAATTACAAAGTTAACAACTTTAACTAGAGTAATGTTCTTTTGTTCAAGCTGCCACAATCTATTTCGCCACAATGGGTCATCACTGCTCTTTACCTAAAATCTGCTTCAGTTTCTGTTTGCTAAACTGTCTTGCCATTTGTGTCCTGGCCAAAACCTATTGCGATAATGTACAGCAACAATATCTAAAGTGTGGGGGTGCTATGATAAAACCTGCCCAAGCATTTGGAGACGTTGAGAAGTTCTGTGGCTCGTTGCAGAAAGTGGTTTCCTGCGCCCCTGAGGCCCCCTACTGCGGTATCGCCATTCGAGGACGCACTATTTGCTCTTCGCGCGGTACCAAGGCGTTTTGGGTTAACCAGCGCGAGTGCATTCGGGATAATTACTACAGTGAAAGGTTGGCTGATAGGGTCGACTTGTATGTGGTATAACGGTGCTATAAGGGTAGATTCATACATATAGCCGTTTGTCCGTTCTGCCAACAAAATAACGAAATAATTACGTCACAGGCGCTGGCTGATCCACTGCACTACGCTGCTAGTGACGTCATTCTGCCGGCTGAACGGACATACGGACGAAAGCATGAGTCGAGCCTTGAGTCCAATCAGTGTGTAGATAGATTCTCAGCGTAACACGGCGTAAGAAGCGTAGTACGTCATCTATGTATGATGCGTTGATAAGTACATTTTGGGAAAGATAAAAGGGTAATAGGTAACTAATTATTACATGCTACCTGTCTTGAAAAAACAGTGCAATAACTAACGTCAATAACTATGTGCACACTGCTAGATTCATAGCGTGCATTAGAATTTAGTTATTCCACTGCTGTAGGCGTGCATCTTAGTTATTGACTTATCGCACTGTATAGATAAAGACAATATAAGTACCTACATTATAGTAAGCACTCAACAACCATAACCATTCACACTGGCACGTGAAGAGTACAGCAAATAGTCTCGAAAATCAACATAACTTGTATCGTTTCAGGGCACGACACTTCTTGGTCTTACTTCAGATAAACCTTTATTCTAAAGTTACGACACCCACTAAAATTTATATAGTAGTAAAATTCAGCGCGATTATCAGCGACGACTTCATCATATAGCTTATCTCCAGCCAGATTTTTTTATTATTTTTATTTATTTTATTTTTTGCTTGTTTTTTAGTAACGAAAAGTTGCTATCGGACTGTGTGGAGAGCAGCCTGACGCCGGAGACCCAGGACAAGTGTTCGGTTCTGGACAAGGCACAGATGTGTGCCAGTGAGTTGGCGGAAAGTGTTTGCGGACCAGAGGCGGCATATCTTATGGATCGATTCTATTTCGAGATTCAAAAATTCAATCAATGCGTTCAATGAAGCTATTTATTTTGAATTGTTGAATTAATTTAAGAAGGTCTCATTTTAGTAATTTACAGGATATTTGAAATAGATGCACAAAAGTTAGTTGTTTAGTTGGTATCCATCATACTTACAGACTAACTAATTTTCGTGTCGCCGGAGCGATGCTTAAAAATGTGGCATCGATACTTTATTGAAGTCAAGCTTTTTAATTTTTTACTATTTATGCGTGTAACTTATATTGTCGGCTGAAAGGACATATGGCTGCTAGTATGCTTCACTGTCAGTCAATTCACCGACTGTATTTAACACATGCAAGTTAGTTACGGACTGAGCAAGTCGTACTTTTGTGCATTCTAACCTTTATTGCTTTGATTGCGTATTGTTTATTTAATTGCTGCTTTAGTTTTTTAAAACTTTTTTGTTTTGACAAAAGTCAGGAACTCAATAAGTTCGAGTAAGAATAATAGAAACTATTTATTATCCACTGTATAAAATTATGGACACTGATAAAATACATTTTTGTGAAAAGTCATGCACAGTATTATGTATATATTTTAAGTAATAAAATAATTGCGTGTGATTTGTCATTTGTCTGTAACATGATTTAATTACTAAATGTAATGATTAGTGATGATTACAGTTGGATTAGTTCTAGCTGGACTAATTTTCTCAAAAGTTATCAGTGAAGAGAAGTGCCACAAAGAAGATTTTGGATTTCAACAGTTTTGGCATGGTAGAGTTTTTAAAAGTTATAAGCAAAGATCTATACACAAATGATATTTCCACATATATGTACATATACATAACTCTGCATTCTAAATATTGTTGATATATAATCTAACTCAATAAGCTGAAACAAAGCGAAATGTAGAATTTCAAGGTTAAAATCAGTTCAAGGGGGCAGAGTGGCCGTATTTTTGTGTAGAGCACTTTGAGTGAAGTATTTTTGTGTAGAGCACTTTGAGTGAAGTATTTTTGCTTCAAATTTCAGCCTCGGTTTACTTCTAGTAGCGATTAGGGGTTCATATATTTACAAAACATTATTCCCTCAATGTTTCCTAGTGCAGAAATTAGGCGCACTATTTCCCATCGCCCCATTACTGCAAATGATCCAAATTTTTTAGGATTGTTTAGGATTTAAGACCCAGTTTCTTTTGGGCAGAATTAAGCTTAGGTTTGCGCATCTTTTTTCTTCTTGAATCAATCACTGTAAGAAAGGCAAAAAAAAGTAAGATAAAGAAATAAGTGCCGTTTTCATGCCAAAAAAATCAAAAATAAGACATTTTTATGAATTGTATAATCACCCGTTCTGGTTAAGTCAAATTAAGCTTTTGTTTTTTTATTATAATTTTTTGCTTTAGTTGGACACGGACATCAGTTATCTTGTTGCAAAAATAACAAAAGCATATTTATATCTTAATTTTTATTGTTCCTTCTAGAGAAGGAACTATTGTTTTGAAACTAACTGTGCGCAGCGTTAAACGCTGCTGAGCAGGCTGCATAGCCTGTATGTTTTGTGTGTGTTTTCAGCCTGGGAGTTGGCTGCTGATTTTTGTCTGCGTATATGCACAAAAATCAATAATCGATGTAGAGTGTTGTAGTGTACTTTTTCAGCCTCGGCACCGTAATGTTTCACCAGCAGTATATAAGAGCCCCTGGATAACACTGTTTATCGCTTCTTAGAGCTGATGTGCTCAGCTCAGATCAAAGCGTAATTTGGGCCGAATGGCTCGCTGCAGCGGGATGCTTAACATCCTGCAGCACTTTTTTGTAAATGTACGTACATACGTTAGGTAGTAGGGTAAGTACCTAAGTTACGCAATGTAGTGTACTGTAGGAGAATAGATACAATTCAATTAAACTTGAAAGGTAGACACCGGGGAAGGAACATTGCCCCTTTTGGGGCCTACTTGTTTAATATTTCTGCAGTGGGTGGGTAGCCTTCCTAGAGTATCGTGCATACAAATGTCTGAGTGTATTTTCAGCCACGCTAAAACGCTAATATATATGCCATACAAGCCATACAATAAATCAATTGGCAAATTTATTTGCATAAATATATTGATTTGTTGAACAATTTGAACTAAAACTGAGTTAATCTAATCGAGATTTAATGTTATAAAGTAATGATTCCTAGATTGCATAATCCGCGAAAAAAATTGCTGGTGCGACAATCCAAGCTGTCGTGTTCTGGGAGCCCAATATAATGGCATAAAAGATATCGCCGTCAGCGGGGAAGAATGCATTCCGTGGGCGAAGCAAAGCGGCAAACCAGACTATAAAAAAGAACCGGAAAACCACTGTCGCCAACACAACTATGGCGTACCGTTCTGTCAAGTGTTAAAGGACAAAAAAGAAGTATCGGCTGACTGTTGGAAATTCTGTCCGAAAGGTCGGTTTTTCAAGTAATCGGCCATTTTGATCTGGTTTGTTGAACAAATTTTTATGAGAATGCAGAGCAAGTTTTATCAGAAATGTTACCCAATGCGATATACATGGAATGAAAGAGCTCGGTTTAAAGGTCTTTGGAAGAGGTTATTGTTTTATAGCATTCTTAATTCTTTTCATGTGCGATGTTTGTTTACTAAAAAGTTTAAAAATTAATACAACAAAATATATGCTTGTTTCAGCAACGTATGCTTGCATTGGTCACAAAGCGAAGGACAACACAATGTCGGGAAGATTTGAGCCAAATCATTGCACTATAGAATCCTGTAAGTTAAGTCGAAAAATTAGACTGGAAGTCGAAATTAAAGAGGCTCAGGCTTCGTCATGTCACGTAAAAAATTTTGACACCATCAAACCTCAGTGTCAAGTTTGCCAGTGAGCATATTAAATTATATCATACCTAAACAGTACATATATACAATTACTGGCGTCAATAATTAAGTGGTTATATTTTGCTATACTTCAAAAGAATTATAATACATTGTAGTGTGCTCTCAGCAACTATACGCACTGATTCGAGCACGTTCTTGTTCATGCACTTGGCGCTTCACCTACCAATGCGTATAAATGCAACTGAGTTGAACTCTACAATTTATATCGTGCTATCTCATCATCGATCAGCAACTCTATTCATCTTTTTCTCTTATAGCGAGTAGTATATTTTAGGCCATTCTCTTTCGTGCTCCCACGAGAATTTGCTGACTTTTGTGATGGTCACCCTGTTGGTGGCATTTCTGCTGATCGGTCTTCTGGTTGGCTGCACCACATCGATCCTGTGGCGATCCTATTGCCTAATGCTGATGGTGTCGGGTAACAGATCAGCACTGTTTACAGCAACCAATGATACAAAGTGATACCGACGTGAAAAGATGTAAGAAGAAAACTGACGAACATAAAATTGAATGACGAATTAAATTGCTGTTGTGACGAAGCTTTTTATGCTCCTGTGCGTTTTTTGTAGTAGAATCGATGCAGACACGAGTGGAATTAACAAAGCGCGTTTAAGTTAGACCCAGCTAAGTCTTAGACAGCGTTTAAACGGGCTTGTGACTGTTATATTGATCATTCCGAGTACTTTGAATGGACCCTTTCAGGCTAACTTTGAAAGTTTCTCCTCGTGACATCCAAACGTGTTTAGCTCCACAACGTTCAGTAGAAATTAGCTATCATGTGGTGTAGTGTCGTTTAGAGGACAAAATGTTTTTGTTGATGCGAGAGGTTGCGCATAAAAGAATTTAGAAGTTTTTTTGTAGGGATTAGTGAAAAATGAGCTTGGTAGTGACAAGTTTGTGCCGTAGATCATTTTCGCTGGTGACTAGTTTTGACAGTTGATTCAATTGCAAATTCCCCAGAGTGTTAAGGGTAATTTGGTATGTCATGTCATTTAGGCACTCGTGGTACAGCTTTGAAAGTGTTATGGCATTTTTTAGCAGACTTTTGTAATTTTTGTAGAAAATATAGTCGTAGTAATCCGTTAAGTTTAGTTTTAGGTAGTTTTAGTTATAATATATTGTTAACCAGCTCACCATTCGAAATTCTTTAAGCATGATAGGTACATGGCTAGCAATTCACGATCAAAAGCAGATTTCATTTGTTCGGCGTCGACCGTTTTGAGTTTAAAACAGTTCTTAAAATAGCTCTTCTGCTGAGTGAGAAGGGGTCACATTGTGAGGACTGAGTGTCATTATTCCAGAGGAAACGTTAAACGCGGCCATTATTTGTGGATAAGTGATTTTCAATCCTAGTTTTATTAACACATTTACTGCTGAGTTGCTTCAAAGCCTTACTGGTAAACAAACAGGGTCTTGAATTCAAGAACCATTTGATACTTATGTTTTTTTGCAATGCAAATCAGTTCTGAAACAAGGGGAAACGAGCCAAATGAACTTTGTTTCTATTCTACTAAATATACACTTTCAATGAAAAAAAGATACCTTTTGGTCTATGTTTAAACAGTTTGAAAAAACGTTCAAAAATAGTCTTGCAAGTTGTTGGAAAGATTAAGTTAAGCTTTTTTCACAACTGCTTAAGAAAAACTTAAACGAATAACGAACTTTGTTTCTTTGTTCAGGCCTTAAATCCTTCAGGCCATGCGGCACCGAACACTGTTGTTTAAAATAGCGTAGGCATAAGTCAATGCATTGAACATGAAACACAACAAGCACGTTTTGCGAGTAGGGTTAAACTATTTTTCGAGACCTAGATTTTGTCGCGACATGCTTAGAGTCCCGACTCCCGAGGATATTCTTCAAATATAAAACGCGGCAGAAAAATTGTTAAAGCAACACTTTTACATAGCATTTCAAACTGCTATATGTTTTCGTAGTTGTACCTTGCTTTCAAGTTAACTTTCAAAAGTCGAAAACTAACAACTGTGTAAAAACCGTTTATAAATTCAAGTCCATTCTCGAACAATATTTTGAGCTACATGTTTTGTGCCGGACCAATGTCCACTGCGACGATCATTGCAGGGAAATCCAAGCATTGTCTTGACAGGTGACACCGCACGGTTTACAATATTTTTTAAACTCGAGATTTGTCAAGTTCTGACATGCTGATAAACAATCGATGACACATTATTGTGACAGGTTTCGTCATAGTGCTGTCACTGTATGCAAAATTTGCCGGACATGCGCGATGTGTGATGACCTGTCTGCTGTGATGATATGCGTCTGACAGATCTGTGTGCTGATGTGTGTACTGTACAGGCGTATATAATTGTATATAACAAAGCCGAGCGTTCCGATTAGCACACACGAAGAACAGACACACACACACACAGTACATGTATTTTTAGGACCTACCAACATTTCAAGTGCAAATAAGCACAGCACTAGGAGATACGTGTTAAACCGAGCTGTTGCAATATAGTATATACGCGGCGGCTGAGGCCGCCGCGTAAAAACACACAGTATGAACCGAGTTTCAGGTGGCTGAAGTTCAATATTCGCGGTTTCCCTTATTTCAAACAGATTTGTAAAGTATATGGATGATTGAAGAAACTATAATTTTATTTAAATATGTTCACAAAGTTGTTGAGTGCATTTTTTGTTTGTTGTAAAATTCCGATGTTGAGACCAGCTGCCCGGTTCCTTTTGTAAAACTGAACTTTAAGGCAATGGTGTAAGTAGTCTTCATTACGATTTATCAGTGATTAAAAAATGATAGTAGCCAGCTTTGGGTCTTGTTCAAACAATTCTAAGGCCTATTCACACGAGGGCGCATTTTGCTCCTTGGCGTACGCCACGGCGCATTGCATGGCGTACGCCATGGCGCACGCCATGGCGTATGAGCGGGCGCATTAGCGGGCGCACGAGCGAACGCATGCGCGCGCGCAGACGCACATGCATACAGCATTGTGTGAAATAATGCAGCAGGCAGTGTGTAAATAGAATGCGCCCGCTCATGCGCCCGCTCGTGCTCCCGCTCATGCGCCCTCTTATGCGCCCGCTCATGCGCCATGGCGTGCGCCATGCAATGCGCCCGCTTATGCGCCCTCGTGTGAATAGGCCTTAATGGAGAAAAACTACGATCATGGAACTGCCACCTTGACACTTTCGTCAAGTGCCAAGTCACTTTCATTAAGCAAAGTTTTTCTGCCAGACCGTGCAGTGTACGACCACTGATTCAATACCAACTAAAGCAATTATACACAGTCCCACGAAACTACATAACATGAAATGTTACTGATGTTGCTACATAACTGTGATTGAAACGGCCCAACGTACGTAACGACATAAAACTGTCATGTATTTACCAAATTTTATCCCTTTTTTTCTTGGGTTCCCAAAACAATCATAAGATAGTCAAAAACATAACTGTACCTACATAATATCAAAAACAATGGTTTTACTAACAATGTAAAGAAATAAATAAAGTACCGAATAAACCTTACAATAGGGCTGAAGCTGTTAATAGAAGCGATCCGCACACAATCCGTAAACTTTTTAGGTACATGCCCTACGTAACTGTACTTTCAACTGCTTAAAACAGTAAAGAATTCTTCAAAACATTTTCATTCTTGTGTTTCTATACAAAGCAAGATAGTGGTGTGATTGATATGCAAGCTATTTTTTTTTTTTTCTTGGTGGGGTTGTTTTTGGGATTTGTTTTGTTGCAAATGCAGGGCCCTACCCTCCTTGACCTAGCCGTTTTGGCATTCCTTTTGGCATTGAGTTCTATTCACGTTTGGTTGCCATAGCAATAAGCGCGCAATTAAGCCTAAATCACACATATTTTAGTGATAGTTTAAGAACCTAAATTTAGTCTAAAAAGTAGTTTTATTATGTTCTAATTATGTTTTGAGTTATTCTTTGAAAAGGGAAAACTTATTCTGAGTGTGAGATGGAAAATTTAGATTGATCAAAACAGAATGCAATGCAAGCTAGCCGGTTGGCTTGAGGGGAAAGTGAGAGTCGGTCGTGGGTTCAATTTCAGGGGGGCAAATTATAGTTTTCTACACGAAATAGTTACGACTACAATACCAACGTCTCAGAATTAGCACTTCACTATTGTCGGGTTTCTATTGTTTTCTACAGTTGTTATTGTGGCATTGTGAAATTGGTTCTACCGTACAAATTACTATTTGCGGCTCTTCAATAAAGCCTTAGTTTTAGTTCTGTGTCCGCGTGTACTGGTTTAACATTTGGTCTTGCGTTTGTGTTATTAGGGCCCGTAGAGTCATCGCTTAGAGTGCTCCCGAACCTGTTGCTGAGCGAGTTTCTGCAGACGTAGTTCGACGCTCTCAGCGTCAAGTTGTTATCACTGCGCGCCTTCCGGCACAGATAGGCACCGGTCACGGATACTGAGATAGCCCGCCAGCTCACGCGGATGACATAAGACCGGGGGCCGCAGTATAACAAAGTGGCGACCGTGAACTAGGCTTTGGAGCACCTAAGACACCTCGACGTGTGCCCAAACTTCGAAAATTTTTGTTTAAAATTTACTGAATTTTGTGTTTGTTGCCGGTTAAAAATCCGGTGAGTGGAACCAATTGCACAATAATATATCCCCCCCCTTATGAGCACAAATACTGGTTTCCTTGTGTAATTTTGGAAAAATTTTGGGATAAATTTCAGCGAAATTGGAAACAAAACGGTAAGTTGTTTATTTTATATATTTTTAGTGTTATTTGATTTTTGTAGATTTTAACGGAATTTTTACAGAATTTTGTCAGGGGAGTAGAGTGTAAGAAGGGGAGCAAGTTTTGACCGCTCCTAACCCCGGAATTTTGATTTTTTAGACGAATTTCTCCCCCCCCCCTAAGCCTAAGCCTAAGCCTGAACTGTGATTTTTCGAGAGGGGTTTGCTGCAAAATTTAGTGATTAGAAGTAAATTCTAGTGCCAGAAACGGAATCTACGGTAGTGAAAACCCTAGAAACGATATTTTCCGTAAAATTTTTGACCGATTTTAGTCTGATTTCTCCTGAAAAACATTTCAAGTTACACTGTTGGAGGACACTATTTTGAGCAACACGTACGTATATAATTTTTGAATTTTTGGAATTTTTGTTTTGAATTGCGATTTTTGGTAACTCCCCCCTATTCTATCACCAAATACACCCTACCCCCCTGCTTTAGTCCATTTTTCTGGAAAAATTTCCAGATTTTCAGCATAATATAGGCTGAATAGCATTTGTCTAGAAATTGTTGAAAATACGAAATTTCTGCACATATATCTTTAGTTTTTCAATCTATATTATTAAGATATGCTTACAATTTTTATATATTAGTTACTTTTATGTTTTCTTTGCAATTTCTATTAGAATAAGACGAATATATATTGTGTAATTTTCTGTTGTGCGCTATTTTCAAGTGTTTTAGATTATATACATTCACCCTTCAGGATTCAGCCTCTCGGTCCCGGTCAAGTTTATTTGTTTTTGTGTTTTCTTTCGCTGATTTTTAAACTGAATTAGAACTGTATTAGTTTGATGTATTATTACTGATGAGCATTTAATTTTCTGAGTAGAAACTGTGATTTAATTAGTAAATTTTGAATTGATTGGAAGTAGTGTGCTGAATATATACCTGATATTTCTGGTTTTCTACTGAAATAGACTATTGATTTTGGGCAATAATTTTAATTCGGCTTTCTGATTGTTTGAAATTATTCGATTTTAAGTTGTTCTGTGTATATTTTTAGTGTTTTTCAGATTATATTTTGCAGAAACTCTTGGAAACCAGTGCCCTAAGGACAACGGACTCCCAACCAGCTATCCCCACGCAGCCATCGACATTGACTGGATCCACCGGTCAAGCCCTTACACCCTCACACAATAGCAAGCACTACAACGTGTAGTTCCTGAGGTATTACTGTTAGTTTCTGACATTGATTTGCGAAATTTTTGCTAATTTTTTAGTTTTATAGTATCTTATAGCTGTGACGCCTGAGCTTGAACCCTCGAAATCAAAGGGGTCAAGAGTCGATTTTTCCCAGCTACAAAATTTTCACCGGGTCAGGGTGAAAATAAGTCACTAGTGTTACCCCGAACGTAGGAAAATTTTTGTTTCACCAAAATTTTCACGTTTTTGGCCAAAATTTTACATTTTTCGACAAATTTAGCCTGATTTTCAGCATTTTTGCAGTATATCTTAAAATCGCGATTTCGGCTAGAATTTTTCTGATCAGTTTCCGAAAACGGTTTCAACCGCAAGCTAATATAATAAATTTACGGAATTTGTTTTGATTTGAAGCAGAATTCATATTTTGACCTTGTAACCGGTGAAAAGTTTGGAGCTAAAAATTTGCCATTTGTAGTATTTCATTATATACATCTCGAATTTTTGAATTTTCTTCACGTAATGAATACCTCAGGCGGTGCACGAATTCCACGCACACCAGTTCGACCCAACTCAGAAATTACGGATTTCGATTCGTCGACCTACCGAGTCGACCCTCCCCACCCCGAACAGTCGGCCATTGGCCAAGTGACTCTGAACGTGCCACAGGACGCTGAAGGCACGAGTGTAGGCGCTACAGTAGGTAGGGATTTAATAGGCCGGGGCGCTTGCGCCGGCCATGTAACTTTTGCAGATTGCTCCTCCGACGAGGAATACCACCGCAGACTGACGCGCGAGCAAAAGCGCAAGCTGGAGCTGAAGCGAGCGGCCAAACAAGCCGCCAGTCTCGCACAACAACCGGAGTCTGCCACCCTCCAAGGAGCAGCCGCACACCTACATACGCCACGACAGCCAGATCCACAAGCCGAAATAGGCGCAGTGGCGCGGGTTCAGGGACACACACAGCACACACAGACCTTAACACATGCGTTGGCTGATGGCCAACAAATAGTAGTAACAACAATGGGGTTTGAGAACGGAACTAGTACACCGAACTTGCAGCTCGGTGCATTAAGCCTCCCAGTGCAAACCACCTCGCACAATGGCCAACAGCTCTTTATGCCGGCGACTACGCCAAAAGTTCCCAATTTTCCGGCTACCACGCCCAAATACCCAAATTTTTGTCCACCTAAATTATTGAATGAGCAGTCTGAACTGCCAACTGAACCAATGTTCCTCTACACACGCACAAACACCACACATACATACACTCAGCCGATTTTCGCAGTCGATCAGGTGGAAACAGCATGCAATATAGGGTTTCAGCAGCAATCACATACTATCCAACATGAACCTCAGTTTCAGTGGAACCCCACAACGCAGAATCAGACACGAATGTCACAGTTCCCCGCAGTGCGCACACAATATGCGTCTACACCCACAAATTTGGAAATGGAGCAGGGTCCGCAAATTGCGCAAAACATCTTCCATTTGGGGAATAATACGGGACTGCATGGGGAGCAAAACCAGTGCTTTTCAACATCCAAAATTACGAATTTTGGCCCGATGCCGGG
>JASANF010007056.1:0-18034 GCA_030248245.1 Trissonchulus sp. WLG1_4 | reverse complement strand
TATTGCTGACCAAAGAGATTTTAGCCAAAATTTTGCATAGGTCAGGACCCAGAACCTTCCCCCTCTCCGTTGCCCCTGGCGGGACCCCCTTCCCCCATACGGCCAATTTTGGAGGGGTGGGTCTCCCTCCTATTATGATGTAATGAAGTTGATCGAATTAAGCTAAATACCGCAACTCGTAAGGCGTTTATTTAATTTGTGTAGTGCTATTGGTAAAATAAATTTAAATTTTATTTACAAAAATCTGATTTTGGAAATTTGGATAATGCTAATAATAAGATAATTTTGGATAATAATAAAATAAGGATAACAATGAGATAATTTTGTATCAGCTTTTTGTAATCACGTTGCATATAGCTCCTACTTCCTGCTAAATCACCAGGTGGCTTTTTATCGCGTAAACGAGCATTTTTGCAAAATATATATATACATAAGTATATACAAGTAGTATATATAACTGAATTTGTTGCTTTTTAGTGTCATTTTATTTAAGAAGCTAAAATTAATTTGTTCTGTGTGGAATTGTGGAACGTGTGTTTGGTTTTGGTTCCTGTTAATAATAAGGAATCGACACATTGTATAGTTAATGTCGTACGTATATAAATGGTGTACTCTATAGTGGTGTTATATGTAGACAAATTATATAGATGTAAGCATTGGCATAGGTGCGTATCACTTCAGCAAGCCCGAAAACGAAGAGAAACAACACGTGATGCAGTAGAATTGGGTCGAGTGTGGACACAGCTGGTGCAACATATCTGCAGCATATACCTTCCTGTGTTTTCTAAGCCATTGAGTATATCAGAGGATATGCTTCAGTGCACAGTATATACAGCTATATGCTGCAAGGTGTCAGCTATAGACTTTTGTATTTTCATTTTTTCATATGTAATTTAATTTAGATTTTTTGTGTTTTTTCCGGATGAGTAGTGCAAGTGCTGTTGTTTTGATTATTAGATTATGATTAGCAATGTTTTTTATTCAAGATAATATTGTATATTCGATTCGAACATGTGTTGTGAAAGAGCTTTTGTCATAGATGTCATTTTTGTAATTTTCTCGTAAATGGTATATAATACGTCGCAGTAGTGGTTTCCTCATTCAGTTGCATCCACACAATTACATACAAAGTTACAGGGTATTTTTTCTAATTCCGCTGTTTTTAGATTATTAAATATAAAGTTTTGATAATTAATTTATTTACGGTTGGGGTTGGGTCGGTTAATTGTTCCCGTTAAATTTTTACGCTGTTACATCTACATGTATTTATGATTTGATTATAACCCAAAACTTGAAGCAAATTCCTATAAAAATGGATTAAACGGATTAGATTAAATATTGTTTGCCTAATAACTTATCGCAATGTTAAGGTAGACTTGAGTTTGTCTATGCTGCTTTTCTAGTGTGTGTATGTCAGGGTTTTTTTTTTCAAAAAAATTGTGTGCATAATTGTGCAAAATTTTAATTTTAGTGTGCAAAATTTTATTTTTCTGTGCAAACTGTAAATGCGTATTCTTCGCCTATATAGAAGCAAATATACGCATTTTTATACCTCTAGAGGTACGTACGTATCAGTGGCCTACCCAGAAAGAAAGTTCGGGAGGGGAATGACTTTTCGATTTTTTTGTAATGGGTGAAAAGGCACTTTTTAGCAATTTTAACACTCATAAAACGCCTTACAAACGCAAGGTTACTAAACCATAAAGTTGCAGGGGTCTGGGAGCGGCAGCCCCCATAAAATTATTGGCGATTTTTCCAATTTTCAGACCCAATTTGGTCAACTGGAGACTAATCAGAAATTTTTTCCGACAGAAAAATTAAAACAAAAGATATATATCTGGTAAGTAACGTTACATCAGACAGTGTACATAACACAAGTAAATGTAGCATAATATACTCGTGTAGACATACAAATGCAGGATAATGTACTTGTGTATACATGCATTGGCTTCGATGTTAGATAATAACAAGGAATAGTAAGCCACAGAGTCGAAGGGGTCTGGGGGCGCTAGCTAAATTTTTTATTTTTAGCCAAACCATTTTTATTTTTAGCCATTTTTTTATTTTAGGGGTAGAAAATTTTTTATTTTCAAGCCAAGTTTAGTCAATTGGAGACGTATCAGAAAATTTTTCCGTAAAATACCATAAACAGCAATGGGGGGACCCTTGTGTAAAAAATCACTCAGATACTTGGGGACGCCCTTGCTGGTTGCTGCTATGTTTATGTTGATGTGCTGAATTTCTAAATATTGGAAATTACTGGCATTAGCACAGTGGCTGTCAGATGCAGATCCAAGAAATTTTTTGAGCGAGTGGAAGCCGACCCACCTTCCTTGACTCTTGCAAAAATGTGTATGCCATAATTGGCGGGGGTCTGGAGGCGGCAGCCCCAAAAGCCACAGCTTTTGTGGAATTTTGAAATAAAATTTTCACTAAAAAAGCAACTTTAAGCAAAACTTTGTTGGCGAATCTGGGTGATTGCGGGGCCTAGGGGCTTTAGTCCCAAGAAGCCAGAGCTTTTATAGGATTTTGAAATAATTTTTGCATTGAAAAACATTTCATCAGCAATTGTTTAGGAATTGTTCTGGGTCATTGCTGGGATCTGGTGGCAGTCCCCTGAAAATGCAGAAATTTTTTATTTTTCGGGCAAAATTTGTTCAATAAAAGACGAAACGGAAATTTTTTGGCCGGGCCGTAAAATTCAAAGGGGGGACCATTGTGTAAAATTTTACTGGAAAAAAATTTCTGGGGTGGAAACTTTCAGCATCCCCCCTTGGTATGTATGCCCTTGTTACGTTATATATACATAAAATCATATCAGTGGCAGATCTAGGAATTTTTCAGGTTGGGTGGAACAATTTAGACAGTTTAGTTTAGAAACGTAGATGCCGTAGTTTGTAGAGGTCTTGGGAGCTAGAGAGTTATGGTTTTTGACAACGTGTAACACGTGTTTTAGAAAAATAAACCTCTCGCAATTTGAACAGCAATTACGCAAATCATGCGCCATTTGCCAAAAAGCAGTATAAAAACCTGATGCCGTTGATGATACCGCCAGGTATGCCATTAAATGCAGGGGTCTGGGGGCGGCAGCCCCCAGAATTTTTTTCGATTTCGCATTAAAAACAGTGCATTTTGACCATATCCCAGACCCATCGGGCACTGTGCATTATTGTGCAAAATTTTAATTTTTGTGTGCAAAATTTTAAAAAAGTGTGCATTTGCACAGGGTTTTGCACAAAAAAAAACCCTGGTGTATGTATGTATATAATATATAGCCTAATTATGGAAACGTTTTGAAAAAACGCAATTTTACTCTGTTTACTTGAATTTTTTGGATGCTCCCCTCGCACCCTCGATTTTGCAGAGGGAGGGCCTTTCCGATACATGGGCGTGGGACTGTTGGAGGGGGGCTTGCCCCTTCACCTCAACCGAAAAGCAGGTGCTTCACCCCTCTCACTCACAATGTATATAATGTCCAGAAAGTAGCTCAGGAAGCAAATATTGGTTGACTTGACCTTGAAACAAAATGGTGGTTCTCGAATCAAAGTCCGGCGTAAAAGTGGCTCCGCACGCCCCCTTCTTTCTGCCGCGGTCTGGTCGCTCTTATGTGTGCCTGCTTTAGTATATATTTCTTGTGCATGTGTTGTAGTGTGTTGTTTGCATACATGGGCGTGGGGTGAAGTATTTACCCCCCCCCAAAATGTTTTTGAGGAACTCACGAAGGTAAAATGGCGGCTCACAGAGCAAAAATGGGCTGAAAAGTTGCTCCGCAAGCCCCCCTTCCGGTGGCTCACCTTGGCAACCTGCCCACGTATGGTTGTTTGTTGTTGTTGTTTGTTTGCCAGACGCTCACGTGGACTGTGATGTGTGTCGCAGTGCCGCATTTGTCCGTTTGCCCACATCAAATGGTCGATCACCCACATTACTTTTTGCCCATCATTTAACGAACCTAAAATTGTCTATTAGCCATCTCGTGCCTTTTATATTGATATTTTGTTTGCGTAGATATTAATATAAGTCTACTTCACGTATATACGTACGTAACACTCCGTATAGTGTATCGTGATCATGTCGAAACGTCGTATACGCAATCGAACTTCTAATAGAACGAATAATTCTGCTCAGTTTTGGAATCGAGATCGAGACATGACGCGGTCTTGTGATTCCCTGGCCGTGTGTCCGCGATGCAATTATGCGGGTATGTGCCATGGCAATATCTGACGTATATATATACTCATGAGGGCGCATATGTTGTTTGCTATTGAAGATTACGCTGGTTTTTGGGATATATTTTTGGGCTACTTGTACCTACTACCTAGGATCTGGCTATAATAGGATGAATCTTACACGGAGTATATATACCTATTTAGATTTTACCTATTTATATACATTTAAACCGAGCCCTCAACCCAGTTATAGGGGTGTAGGTTTGGGCGTGGTGCCTTGCTGAAATTTATGTGTAAGATTTCCACTCTTTTCCAATTTTTTTGAATGTATATATCATACACACCAGTCTCTGGCGGACAAGGCAGCTGAAGTAGAGGTTTGAAGGTAGGGGCCGCCCTGGGACGGTCAATAATTGAAGCCGGTTTTCATATATTTGAACGGCGTGCCATGAAAGTTAGTCGACAGCCCCGAAACAAAAATAACAACAGTTTTTCGCTTTTGCGATGCACTTCCGCCGGGGGCTATCCTGTGTACAAATAGTGGTTTGATTGTTTGAACAATGCACATTGAAATATAGTTACTTGCAAGACTGGATGACTTGCTTTAGTTGTCCCTGTTTTGTTTCAGATCGTGTTCTTGCCAGCGACTACAAACGGGGCATCGGGCGACAGCACGTCAGCGAGTCGGAGGACTACTACATCGATGACGAATATTATGACAGTTGTAAGCGTGTGGATTAGATAATGCATCAGATGTGGTTGATACTTAGGCCACAGTTGGGTAGCAACTGTTGTGCACTAGCCGTTATGTTATATGGCCGGTCATTGTCAGCTCTTGGCGAAGCGGTGTAATGAGTTACACTAAATATACATTTGTTCCCCGGTCAATTGCAAATCACAGACGTGTTTATTTCCCGCAGGGGGTACAAGAGGTGTTGCAGAGCAGTGCCATTTGCATACATAGATGACTGTAGCATGTTGGAGTGCGTGTTGTGTTGTTAGTCGACCTGGAGGAGCCGTTCAGCAGCTCAGACGAGGAGGAGGGCAACAACCTGCAACACCGACGCCCCTCCAAGCCCAAATTCACGCTCCCGCTGCCCCGGCGACGCATACGCACACTCTCCGGCACCATACCGCCCGTCGGGTACGTCACATGCCTTTCCTCACTGCGGTACACTTTTGGTGGGTTGGGCATGGGATGGAATGATGGGTGTGTGTTTTTGGCAAGCAAGCAGGAAATTTTATTCCCACAACTTTTTAACCCATTTTATTGTGTGCAGCACCCAGGCATCAGCTATGAAGGCATACGAAGATCTCGCGTTGCGGAAGCGCGTCAACAAGTCCCACCTAGCACAAAGTCGTGAAGCGAACAATCGCAATGTGTGTGTCTACTCTCGTCAACAAAAGTGCCTGTTGTAACAATAAAACAGCTAAAACGATACACTACACAGTGTATCAGGGTTGGCGCGATAGCGCCCAACCCTAGAATAGGAAAATTTAGCACTATTGCGGATTTTGAGAATTTAAACTTTTTGTAGCTCAAAATATAGGAAAGCTTTTTACACGAAATTTTGTGTGTGTACACCCCTTGGCAATACCTAAGTGCTGGCAAAATTTCAGCCGGATCGGTCAGGTATTTTCTGAGATACTCCCGGGGACCCCCCAAAATTCACGGACTTTAGCTCTTTTTTTTTACCCGGAACTTTTCTCGCCGGTAGTTCATCCGAGCGGCACCTATTTTGGTTTTTCACATTTCGTATAGCCTGCAATAGACACGGAAAAAATGGTTTTGCTCGGGTGTTTCCGTGAGAGGCTGTGCTGGGAGGGGGGAAACCCCTTTTTTTGGGGTCCAAAAAATGACTAAGTACGAAAAAGTTTAGCACACTTTTTAAGAAGTTGCGCAAAACGGCCAGTCATGATCTTTTGCATGTGAGGTGGTACAGTAGTGGAATAGAAACTAACATGGGCTTTTTTTGAATTTCGGCCTATAAGCCCCAGGGCATGCCCATACCCCCCGCCACGTGTATTACGGGGGTAGGGTCGCTACGGGCAGTGGAGCTATCATGGTTATAGCTGGAGGCCTATCGTTTTGTATACGAATATGAACCCATATACTGTGCATTCACTGGTATTATCACTTTCTTCCTCAGATGTTGAATAGTCCCCTAGACGGTACCCCCCGGTTGGCTGTGTGTCATGAATGCGCGTACGTAACTTCACTGTAGAATAATTAGGTTTGCTGTTTGTTTTTCATGATAGTTTCAGTTTTTTCGTGTAATATGGATTGTGAACTTGCGAACATATCATATTAATACCCATTGTCCCACCGATTGCCCCCCCCCAGGGCATTCCCAAAGGGGACTCGGGGTCAAAATGGGTCAATTTTTTGAATTTGAAATTTTGATGTCCATTGGGGTAATTTGACCCCCTGAACACGAATCCGAGGTTCATTCTTGTCTGTGACTCTCGTAAATTCTCCTACGACCCCCTCCTAGGGTACCCCCCCCCCCACAACGGGTCCAAGGGGTCAAGTTTTCAAAATTCGGTTTTTGATGTTCATAGGTGTAATTTGACTCCCTAAACACGAATTTGAAGACTATTTTTGTCTATGACTCTTGTTGACGCCCCTGCGACCCCACCCCTTCCCTCAGGGTACCCCTCCCCGACAGGGGTCCAAGGGTAAAACTTCAAAATTTGAATTTTGATGTCCATCGAGAGAATTTGAGCCCCTGATTACGAACCCGTGATTTGTTTTTGTCTAGAACCTCCCTGGATTCCAACACCCCCAAACGGGGTCCAAGGGGTCGAATTTTACATAGGTATGCATATACATGTACACATGTACAGTTACGTACATACTACATTGGTCCGCTTCAGGAGTGAAGCCGTCATAGCTATATGTAGTGATAGCTATGCTCTGTGCTTCGTTTCCACTACAGCGGAAAAAGAGAGAGGACTAGTAAGGAAAAATGCCCTTGTCGGGCGGCTCCTTGGGTAGAATAGGTTACTGTCTGTCTAAAGCGGAAAAATACTTAGGCTGAGATTGTAAAAGCATTGGTACAAGACTTTATTAACGACAATATGCAATTCGTGTGAGCTCGTTAAAGTAGGGTGGACTAGGTATACCTGTTAAGAATAGGAATATGATCTTCGTAGGGCAGACACTGTTTTCCGCACCCTATTCGCGCGAACTTACAGCCCGTTCTGGGTTTGTTTCAACTGTATTTTCTTATTATTATTGTTGTAAATGCTTGATAAAAAGTTCTGTGAGATAACTGCAGTCTTATCCAAATCCTTAACTTATCGTTTGATCAAAATTTATGTACTGTGTAAGCATCTTACTTCATTCGACGTCTGGTGATCCATCGTGTTGTGAGTCTTGGGCATTGTTGGGGCTTTCCGACACTGGAAGTTGCTCATTTGGCATGGCGAGTTTGGCTGATAAATGTCGGACAAGAGGGCCAAAAATATGGCGACCGACAAAAAAGTTAGAAGGCGAAAGCTGAAGCTTTTTAAACCGGCCAGTTTGATGCGACAGAAACAACGTGAATGGCTGCACCTACAGTACAACTTCTGCTCGCCTATCTAATTTGCATATACTACTGTACACTGCACACGCTTGCCCATCTAATTTGCATGTCACTGCACACCGCGCACGTGACCCTAACCACCCACTTGTGCATGCGAAGCCAAACTGTTAGTAATTGAAACCAGGAAGATTGTCCAAGGGCAGTGTCATAGCTTGTTGGCGTCGCAAGCCACAAGACCAAACGTACTCGGGGGCAGAGGAACAAACGATAAACTCAATGTTGCCCGACTGAGCAGATTCCAAAGTATTCATGAAGGCAGCTCGAAACGGACTATTTTCTTGGGACAACTGATGGGCGAGAACGCAATAATAGACTAGATGTCCGTAAAATTTCCACGCCGTATCCATATGGAAGCCTTTCTGGCGGATCCAGTTGCTGATGTCACTGGGTCTTCTCTGTAGCTTTGGATTGGCTATGAGGCGATCGGCAAAATTTCGACGACCATGCTGACGCAATATAATATACCAGTATCCCATTTCGATCGATGTTACAGTCACATTGGACTGCAATAACGAGGGATAGACAAAAAAGCGAGAAAGGGGGTGGTCAGCACTGACGTAAATGACGGGCATGTTCTAGAAACAACGAATGAACAATCAAGTTAAGCTAGCACTAACAATATATAGATTAAACATATTTACAGTTTTGCTGTTGACTGTTATCACAACATTTCTGAATCAGACTCTTCAGAAAAGTTTATAATTTGCTTTATTCGTTTCTGCGCTTCCTGCGCCGCCTTTCGGCGCAAGTGTCTAGGTGGATTTTTTGTTTCTTTAGAAGGTCCTAGACTTTCAGATTTATCGAAATCGCTTTGTGCTTCTAACGGGAACAACAATTTTACTGGCCGTTTTATTATTGTTCCGTTTGGCAATCGTAATTTAACAGAGCGACAAACTTGATCACTACTAGATACAAGTTCTACAATAATTCCTAATTTCCACTGCGCTCGTGGAATGTTTTCTTTAACTAGCACTACAGTTCCTAGTTCTGGAACTAGGTCAGAACAGTTGCGTTGGTTTCGACTGCGCCACTGTTCCCGTAAACCAAGCAAATAGTCGTTTTGCCAAATATGCCAAAATGAATCCAGCATCGCCTGGATTCGTTTCCACTGAGTGATGAGTGTTTCCGCGGATGTAGGTTTTGGACAAAACTCCGAAACCTCAGACTCAAACGTCGGGAAGGAACGACGACTGCGCAAAAGAAAGTGGGCTGGGGTCAGAACCGTTCCAGCCACTTCGTCCACTACATAAGCGAGTGGTCGAGAGTTTACAACCGCCGAGATTTCAGCTACAACTGTTTGAAGCTCAACGTATGTTAGCTTCTTGCGGTCAAGCGATTTTTTGATAGAGGATTTTACAACCCCTACCATCCGCTCATAAAAACCGCCCATCCAAGGCGCGAATTCTGTGATAAACTTCCATTGTATGCCCTGGTTTGCTGAATAATCTTGGACATCGTCAGATTCACAAATCTGCTTCCACAGTTTATCCAATGTACGCTTAGATAAATGGAACTGTTTAGCATTGTCCGATACAATTATATCAGGTTTTCCGTAATTAGCCGTAAACCGACGTAAGGATAACAGGAACTGAGACGCCGAGAGGTCTTCCACTACGTCAACATATACAGCCCTGATTGACGCACACGTGAAAAGACACAGCCATACTTTGCAATGATTATTGTCTGGTCGCCGAATGTAGAGTGGTCCTAAATAGTCAATGCCAACACAAGCAAAGGGTTCTTTTCGATTTATCCGAAATTCGGGTAAAGGAGGCTCTTCCGGAGCGCGAAACGGACCCCCTACGACTCTTCTACAAACTCGACAGTCTCGTAGAACCTGTTTAATCTGACTGCGCCCATGAACGATCCAGTATCTATTACGTATACTGGCTAACGTATGCTCAACTCCAGCATGGGATAGATTTCCGTGGTGATCCTGAATTATCAGCCTAGTCAGGGTGTTTGAAGCAGGAAGTATTATGGGATACTTTGCATCAAACGGCAAATCCGCTAAATCATATCGTCCACGACAGCGTAGCAGTCCCACGCTGTCCAAAAACAATCCTAGTTGCTTTACAATTGGCAGCTTGGAACCGCGCAGTCCATCTGGAAACCATTCAGTTTGGACGCGTTTTATCCAAAATTGTTGTGCTTGTGCAAGGTCACTAGCCTTTAGGCAACCCTTTACTACGTGCTGCTTTCGGAGGGTAGCAGCAAATCGAAATACCCAAGCTGTCACCCGTAAAAGTTTGAGCAGTGACGAAAACTTGTCTATATGAATCAATGGGCACGGCTTGTCAATCGCAGGTAAAGCATCGGCAGTTTGCTGTATCACTGAATCATCTTGATTTAGACTACAAACGCGGAAGGGCGGAGGCCACTGTGTCTCATCATGCATCAGCCAGTTTGGTCCTTTCCACCAAATGGCAGAGCATTTCAGAGACGCATAATCAAGTCCGCGTGATGGAATATCCGCTGGGTTTTCTTCCGATGGGACGTAACCAAACTTTATTTCTTTACAACTCGCAATTTTTCGTACTCTGTTGCGAACAAAAACTGTGGATACTTCTCTTCCTAAAACCCAGTGAAGAACACACTGTGAGTCCGACCACAAATACTTTTTCGCAATAGGTAGCTTTAGTTCTGATTCAACGAAACTTAAAATTCTAGTTCCAATGACTACGGCCATCAGTTCGAGCCGAGGGATCGACAGAGGTTTCACCGGACTTACTCTGCTTTTAGCAACGACTAGGGAAGTGTTCACCTCTGTTTCCGACACTGCACGTAAATACACTACTGCTGAATACGCCTTAGCGGAGGCATCAGTGAAACAGTGAAGTTCATATTTAGGCGAGTTACAGTCTGTCAAAAAATACTGTCTTGGAATCAAGATTTCGGGAATTCTTTTTAGTTGAGCGAGAAATAATTTACCGGCTTCTAGTTGCTGCTGTGGCAACGGTTCATCCCATCCGTACTTTTGTTTCCAGATCTCTTGCATCATCATTTTTCCAGAGATTGTTATTGGTGCAAAAAAACCGCATGGGTCAAATACACTTGCCAATGCTCGTAGAAACTGACGCTTGGTTTGCACTAAAGACTCGTCGAAGTTACCAACAGAGCACTTTAGTGTATCAGATTCCAAGTCCCACGTTATTCCTAATACTTTGGTGGACGTTCCGGTTCCTCGATCCTTTTCCCCGATACCCAACATGAAATCTTTATCGTTAGAGTACCACTCACGGAGGTTCATCGAGGCACTTTGAAACAGAGACTTAGCTTCAGAGTAGAAGCTGAGTGCATCTTGGGTAGAGTTTGTTCCTCCTAGTACATTATCAACATAAACATTGTCCAAAATTTCCTGTGCAACGGGAGATCCCACTGAATTCAAATGGTGTGAAATGGTACCCGCTAGAAGAAATGGGCTGGCGTTAATTCCAAAGGGAACGCGGCGAAATCGGTACTCAATTATATTGTCAGGTGTGAGCGGATCAGCGATATTCTTAACCCACAGAAATCTAGTAACATCGCGATCAGGCTTCTGCAACATTACTTGCAAGAATGCCTTCTCGATATCACTGGCCAAACCGATCTTGTGCAATCGAAAGCGAAGTAGCAACCCACATAGGTCGGCTAGAATGACTGGGCCTCTGTGGATACACTCGTTCAGACTAAGCTCGTTCACGTTACTTTTACTCGAGGCATCATACACGACTCGCAATTTTGTCGTTGTCTTCTGAGGGGTGATCACACAATGATGGGGAATGTAGTGAACTTTATCCCCATCCGGTTTTTTAGGTGCCAACTCGATTATCTGCTTATCGAGCTGGTCCTGTATTGTATCGTTGTATTTGGCCAGAATGTCAGGAGTGCTTGAAAGTCGTTTCATCAGTGACTTTAATCGTCCCTTGGATAGCCAATAGTTATCTGGTAGCTTATCTGCTCCATCCTTCCAGGGCCACTTAACCTCATATCGATTATCATCATACCGAATTGTATCACGAAAAAACTTCAAGGCCTCCTCGTCTGCTACAGTATCCCCAGGATCCTTTACCCCAATATCCTCTAATCGCCAAAATCGTTCGAGTTCGAAGTTCGAGTCCGGTACCGTGCTCGACCGAGTCAGCAGCATGGTTGACACGGTGCGTTCCCCCGAGGCGGGCGCTTCCAGTCGGCCTGCCATTATATACCCCAACGTAGACGAAAGAAAGACTACCCCACTAGAAACTTTAACTTGTTCTGCCCCAACGAAATTATAATAATAGTCTCCACCAATCAAAATATCTATATCGACCATCTGGGGCTCCGAAATCAGGGGTTCTGCGAGGGGTATCAGCTGGACAAAAGGGTGCTGCTTGACATCAAAGGGAACACGCTGGATGGGACAGGTCAAAACGTCAGTGGCGTTTGCTGTCAGCGTAGTACGACTACCGTCTCGGTTTATTACATCAAATTCGTACAGTTTATACTTGACAGTTTTCCTTTTCGAATCAGAAAAACCGGCGATCGAAATTGTTTCCTCTCCTTTGTACCGTGCTCCGATTTGATTGCATAAACGAGACGTGATAAAGGTTCGCGAACAACCTGTATCAAACAGTAACCTAGCAGATTGCGGTGCATTGGAACCAACTACTTGTGTTACCGCAGTCTGCAAGATTGTCTGTTCCCCATGGGACAGCAGATTAACTGCCGGAGCTGGAACAAACTCTGGAGAGGCCGCATTCAAAGTGGCAACTGGCAGAGAGGAGTCTGGGTGTTTGGATTTGCCAGTCATCCTCGTTCCAAACTTGGCTTCACACAAGCTTCTATGGTGACCAGACTTGTTGCAATAGTGGCAGGAGCGTCTGTTTCGGCAGTCCCGGATACGGTGATTCGTTGCTAGACATGACAGACAACGTCCACTCAGCTTATTTCGACGAGACGAGACGTCTGGATAGACACCACACTGATCACTATAATGGTTCTCCCCACAATAGGCGCAACGACTGGCCTTATTCGTCGAGGTGTTTACCAGCGAGTACGAAGTGGCTCCGACCCTATGAGGCCTAGTCTGATGACGAGCTTTTGACAACCCAGATTCTTTAGGTAGCGGTTTGCTATTGCTCGATAGGTCAGCACTACCAGCCACCGCCCCAAGGGTGCGCTGACTCATGTCGCGAGCGTGTAGCTCACCCTTCAACAATTCACGAAGTTTCGATAATGTCCACCTATCCGTACCTATTTTTCTATGCAGTTCCATACGTACAAATTTTGGCAACTTTGACAACACTATTGGTGTAAAAACCTGGCCAAATGTCTCTTCTGGGAGACCCAGAGCGACTAAGCTGCGAATGTGCTTTTCACAGTCATCGAACACTGTTTGCAGTTGGGACAGTTCGTGATTAGCCGCAGGGATAGCGAGCATAGCTTCGAAGTGCGAAAAAATAGCTATCTGAGGGTCGCCGTAGCGTTCTTGTAGGGTAGAAAGTACAGCGTCATAGTTTGCATTTGTTAGTCTATACCCATTCGCTATACGCAATGCGTCTCCCGCTAGAAATGATCGTAGGTAGGTGAATTTTTCAATTTCAGATAGCTCAGTATTGCTGTGAATAGCAATATTGTAACTGTCCCAAAATTCTTGCCATTTCAGCGCATCACCGCTAAAATGGGGAATTTGTAATTTTGGCAGCTTGACACTTGCTTGATGGGACTTTTCCAGTGACAAATTGTGCATATCTGCAGCTACAGTACTTGTATTTTGGGACAGTTTGAGAGTTCTGAGGCGAGCAGAAAGTTTCTCTCCCATTTCCAATAGCTTGTCATCCAATTCTAATGACTTAGTTGTTTCAGCAGCAAGAGTATTCTCGTCTACTGTCACCAGAATAGCGTCATCAAGCTCTTTCAAACTTTTGCGATAGGCCTCTAGTTTCCCTATTGTCACCTCGACCTGTTCCTGGTGCGGATCAGCCCCAGGATCTAGTAATTGTTCCGCTTTTTTAAGTTCTTTTTGAATATTTGTTTTCGTTGCTTTCTTCTGTTGCCTCCGCAACAGTGTTACTTTATCTTCGTTCGACATTGTTGCAAAAGTTTTGTCGTTTATACTCTGCAGTTACGAGTACCAATCGACAGCAACGCCTGCACGATTGCACACGAAACAAGCGCAGGCAAATGAGACTGGCAGCAATCCTGCACAGTCCAACAGTCAACAGCAAACCTGACTGAATGATCAGCAGCAATCCTGCATGATCAGTTACAAACAGAGAATAAGTCAGCAGCAATCCTGCATGACTACAAAAAAGGTGCAACCAGGTTACTATTCAATCGAAAAACCTGCGAAAATTGTCAAGAAACAACAATCCAAAAGGAGTCAAAAATAAACCGATTCGAATTGTCCGAGGACCATGACAAAAATGAAACGATGCTAACGTGTATCTAACTAAACAACCAGCACACAACTATTGGGTAGCCACTATAAATTTAATCAGCGACTAAATCATGCCATCAATAGTCATGTATATAGATTCTAAAACTAGAACGGAAAATGAACAACAATAACAACATGCAGTTAGCCACCCAAGCCGGTATATACGTATGTATATATCAGTTAATGACAGGGCCTTTTTTTTTTTTTTGTTTTTTTTTGGGGGGGCTAGGTTTTGGGGGGGGTGCGCCCCTGTGCCGGTGTCGCGGGGGGGCGAGTGTGGGGGGGGGGGCAGGGCCCCCCTTTTTTCTTTCTTTTTGGGTTTTTTTTTTTTTTCGGTCCCTTGTTAAAATTGCCCTTTAAAGGGGGAGGTTCCAACCCGGAGATGCTCAAAACGATTAAAAAATACTTTGCACAAAACTTAATTGTATGAGTTAAGGGGGCACTCCGGGAATTAAGGATTTGGGCTATACTTTTTGATAACAGCGAAAATGGCCTGTCTGTTGAAGAAAATTTGTCTAGAATGCTATTTCTAATGTTTAGACGTGTATATCTCCATAACAAAAAAATTTGGAAAAAATTGGACAATTCACTAATTTTATTCAACTTTCAAGCAAATTCAGTTCAGTAAGTAAGCCAGCGCATCAACGATTTTCGAGGTTTTGCAAACCATCGGTACCGAGTTAATATTGGTCGTAATTTAAAATTAAAACAGTTTTATTGCGTTATGTGCAAAAAATTTGCAAAAAAACCTATTTTTAGATGCATCAGACTCAAATGAAGGTAGTGTGAATACAAAACCAGTTTTTCGGCATTCGACAAATTAGTGGCACGGTATTTTTCTCCAAAGTTTTGCACAATAATAGCCTTTCGCTCTGCGCAGTTGAACAATCTTTTATTTTTCTAAAATATACTCTAGAAATTTTTTTACATGATTTTTACTGCTCAGAGCTCGACTTCAAAAATACATAATGGCAATTATTTTCAAAACACAGTAAGATTATTAAAAACCAAAATAAGGTTCAACTAGAGAAGACCAAAAGCTACACGTTGTTATATAACATATGCTTATACGTAAAGCTTGAGCAGAGTTATCGTTTGCCGAAAATTCGCTCACATTCGGTGTTCTGAGAGTCACGTGACATGATCACGTGATCCGAAACTTTGCCGCAAGTATTCTTTTATACCATACTACGTCTTTGTATTGGTAAAGTTTTAGTTTTAGTAGCATTTTCATAAGTTCTGAGGTAACCCCCGATTCCCGGATCGCCCCCTTAACTCGGGCTGAAGATCACACGTTACAGACAAAATTTTTCCTAAAAAGCAGCTCATTGTCCACGATCTATAAAAACGGAGATGGTGTTTTAATTATCAAACAGTAGACTGAAATATGTCGGTTTTGTTAAATCGAGTAATATAATGGACCTTATGGACAGGTAGATTTCTGCTGCAAATTTCGTAGTTTTTGTAACCGTGGTAGTAAGACCGCATTACACTACCAAACAACAGACAATATTGCAGATCTCCTTACTTTATCACCGAACAACACCAAACAGCCAAAAAAATTTAAAGCTGAGTTAGTTAACATTTGGAGCTAGATGTTGAGCGTATTTTCTGCTACTCAAAGCTTTGTTTAGCCATTTCATTCAGCCCGGTCCTAATCAAATAGGGACAAGAACAAGGACATTTTTTGTAAAAACGTTGTGAAACATTGATAAAATTGTTTGACTCTTTCCTGTTATTTGCTCTTGATTCAATCACACAATTTAAGTTCGAAAAGCGAGGTAGAAAAGAATGTGTGCAATTGTTTTCTGAAACATTCACTTATTCGAGACCAGCTCAGATAACGAATTGCCGAGCGGTCGTTCAGACACAAGTCACAACCGTCCTATCTCCATTCAGCCCCCAAAGTCACGAAAAAAATCACATCAGTAACAAGGTACCATTAAGATCAACTTTTTGCGTGGTTCTGTACATTTGCCGACTGAACGGACATACGGCTAGATGTTATAAAGTAAATGTTATGAGTAATCAACCCTTATTGTAATTGGCTACCATTTTGTGAATTCGTCAAATGTACTTCAGGTTCACAAGTAGCCCTGACAACCCATACAAATGCATTGTATATTGTGCGGAGCGAATTAATACTCTGCGTTATCCAATGAGTCAATTAGCTACTTTTTGCCACCTTCCAGACGTCTAACTAAATGAGCACTGTGCGGTAAACAACTTTTGCTCATTTGCATATTTTCACGCCATAATATGCAAATGATCTATACACACAGTGACAAAATCAAAGTCGTATATAATCTTTGGGAAAGGGGGGGACATTCAAAAGAAAGTAAAATTAAAATTTTAAAAATTATTTTGAACATTTATAAATGTTAGAATATTTTTAATTGTGTTAAAATCATAGTTGTACAAACACTGATGAAATTTGAGTTAATTTCATGTTTTTCTGATTTTATAAGTTACACTACAAGTTTTCAGGAAAAAAAGCAGCGGCGGCAGCAGGGTCTAGGATTACATGCAAACCATATAGGGGGATTACAGGGGCTAGGCTATAGACGGCGTACTCGACCAACATAATGCTGTGAGAGCTAACGATGACAAATGTTCCTCTAGGTGGAACAATAACGTTTCACATCATGAATAATGTTGAATAGTTTCACACCATTTTATTTCAGCTTTTGGTTGATCAGATTCATATCATTGAGACAATGTCTTCGCTTGATTTTTTCCAATTTCGGCGACTGCTTGGTCCTGCGTCTGGCTTCCAAAGTCTGCAGTTTCGATTGCTGGAAAACAAGTTGGGAGTAAAAAAAGTACGATGTTACGAGTTTTTTTAAGTTTTTAAATTAAGTCAAACAAGTAGACTCCTAAAAGGAGTAAAATCCCTGCTTAGTGAGTTAGGTATAATGCTAACCACCAAAATAAACTTATTGAATGTAAAAATTTAGCGTAACTGATAGTCTGATGCATAGGTAATGCATGACAATCGAACCAGTCACCTGAAGTTTACCAGTCAATGTCAATGACAAGGACAAATGCACCACTCACTTTTCGAATTTGACTGCCTTAAAATTCGAGTCACTGTTACAAAAGTGGCATTTAATTAAAATTTTCCAAACTTTGCTTCAAATTAAAACAACCTTGTTTTGTTCATTGTTTATGTCCTACATACCTTCCTGTCAAATTCAATTTCACGGACAGTATATATTTGCTTCATTATTCCTGTTGTGCCACAGCACAACAGGTCTTTAATTTTGATTCTGGCGTTATAATACTAAACTGTGCAACAATTGCATCTGTCTGCGTGTTGAACGTCAGCTCATGTGTGTATGTGCGTGTGTCACCTAGATTTTCAGTGTATTTGTAGCTTAATCCTAATCAGCTTCTTTGACGTGAATCGACTGTATTCTGCTATAAGTCGGGTCGAAAATTTTCAAAAAGGAGCTGCCGAAGTGGATTCGAACCACCGAGCTTCCGATTACGGATCGGACGCAATACCAACTGAGCTAACCGGCCACATACAAACTGTTGATGTAAAGCAGTAACAGATTGAATTGCGGACAGATTGCGTGAACAGTCATTAACGGTTCACCTCGGGAACGTTTCACATAAAACTTATAGTTAAGTAAGATTTTCGACGTTTTTGTTTGAGTGTATGTTTAGGTATTTGTAGGTTTAAGTACATTTTGAACAGAGGCTTCTGTTTGAACTGATACTTTAGTTGGCGGAATTTTGTATTTTTTGTGAAATGTAGTCACTCGATTGTCATGAAAGAATCACTTAATCAATACAGTTCTCACTCAGTAAAGGATCTCGTTCGTACATAATTTATTGTAAGATAACAAGTAGGTCCCTAAAAGGGACAAATT
>JASANF010007054.1:0-60260 GCA_030248245.1 Trissonchulus sp. WLG1_4 | reverse complement strand
AAAAACAAACAAATTTAATAAACTCGGACGCTATTATTTTGCTCGCGGGAGTGTCGCGAAGCGAGAATTGAAATAATTATAGAAAAGTAATGAGTGTTACTCTTGAGTTTTGTAAAAACGTACTTTAAAATACAGTCTGAATATGACATGATCAATTTGGAAGTAAAGGATATATATTTTCTAAACTGAGCCGAATAACAGACAACGGACATACGGCTGAAGGGCAAACGGGCATACGGCTGAACGGACGAAAGTATGAATCAAACGGCCGTTCTGCCGTTCGTTTTGTTCGTATGTCCGTCCGTCTGTCCGTGTGCCCGTATATCCCAATGTCCGTGTAGAAGTATGAATCGAGCCTAACATGTAATCATACTATTTATAAATATTGTAAACCAAGCTTAACCTGACCCCTAAACATTAATTCTTGCTCTGAGTCAGCCGTGATCTAAGCCTGAAAGGCCGGTTCGCAGGCGATTTTCAGGCGTAATATTTCAGGCGTAAGTTTTAGGCGTAATACCAGGTAACGCGCAAGCAACGCGCGTTGTTTAAAATCACCTTGTGTGAACGTGCAGGCGATTTTCAGGCAACGAACAGTTTTCAGTCGCGTTGCGACATGCGCGACCTTTTCAGGCAACTTGCAGGCAACAGCCAATCCGATTTTAGCATGCGCATGCGCTCGCTAGAGCTTGTTTTCCCACGGTGCATTAAGAACTAGTTTTTCCTGTTGGGCAACAGCCCAACAGGTCTTTAATTTTAAAGTTAATCTAATCCTGTTAATATAATCACCTTATTGGAAAGAACAAACTAGAATTTAGAACATTACTACTATCAAGAGTACATAATTGCGTCTCACTCTATATTTGGAGGTTTGCAAATACCTTTGACGATATTTTGGCAAACTTTCAGCGAAATTGAATGACAACACTTTTAAGAAATTGAGAAAAGTTGATATCTCAAAAAGACTCAAAATGTAACTTTTTTGTTAACGTTTTTTTGCAGTGTTGTACTTCAAATCTTTCAGCTAGTAAATTTGATAACTGACTGGTGATTAATATTTTTTGCAGAAATTGTACAATACCGTTTGAATTAGTTCAAGCAGTAGTACAACAATTATGCAAGTACCTATGTACATAAAGAGAAAATTATTATTTGTACTTCCAAATTACTTCAATTTACACCTCCCTTGAAAATACTATAAAGTACTTGCGAATTCTTGCTTGCGTCCTTAGTGACCTTTGTGTGAGTGAGACCTTTGTTATTTTGTATTCAACAGATGTTGACGGCTGAATGTCCTTACTATCTGTCCACGAGTCTAGAATAAAGCCTGTTTCTCACGATGTGGAAAAACGTGGGGAATTTCCACGTAAGGTGACCTTTAGGGCGTCATGTGGCACCATGTGGCGCCCCAAGGGGCACCCCACGCGTTTTCCCTAACGTGTGAAACAGGCGTAATTGTTACGACGTGCTGGTGTTGTGTACCCACTCTTCTATTGCTACGGTACATTCTATATTCAATATACACTGTACTTCTGTATTGATACATTACGGTATCTGATACTAATAATTATATTAATACTGTCATAATTATTATGTTATATTATTCTATTGATACGGTTCATTCATTTCTGTCAAAAATCAGTTCACAACGACTCTGTCATATTACTCAGGAATAAAACTGGAAGGGGTTAGCCAGAACAAAATGTTTCAGTTTTCAAAATATCAGTTTTGTCATTATAATTAGGCTATAAATTTGATCCTAAATCCTTCATGCTGCTTATCTGTTTTTGTGAAGGTATTTATGTAATGTTATGTATGAATGGACTTATATCAGTATATATGTATGTGCTTTTTTATTCGGTTATCTGTTTCAAATTTTTAACCACAAATGGTACCTAATAAATGGCCGTGTTTGATATTTTCTCTGGAATATTGACACTCAGACCTTACAATGTAGTAACCGTTTCTCACTCAGCAGAAAAGCTTGTATTACGTTGGTTCAATATCTAGAATTGAGCTAACAACTGCTTTCAACAAGCTCGTCTGCTGAGTCAGAAGTTACTTTTTTTGTGACGCCAGAGTGTCAATATTCCACAGGAAATATTAAACGCGGCCGTAACCGTTCAACACTAAGGAATTTTAACATCGCCGTCGTTACAGATCACCTGCTGAGTTATGAGTAAAATAATTTTAGTACTCATTTCAGTATTTCAGTCGGTGTTTTTATGCAGCATACTCGCACACGTAGCGTCTTGGTCTTATATTGAGGAAAAAAGTTAGACTTAGTTTCAAAGTTAAGGGTGTTACCACTTTGACTCCAAAAGTAAAACATCTCTGGTTTATAGATCAATTTGTCAAATAAAATCAACGTTCAGAAAATCCCAAAAATAGACTGAAAAATTCTGAAAATTCCAATGATGTTGCGTCAAACTGCGTACAGACAAAAGTTCAATCGATCAAAAAAATTAAAAATGTGCATGCTAGGGATTCGAACCTGAGATCTTTCGCACCCAAAGTGCGAATTATACCATTTGACCACAGAGGGACATTTTCTGATAATGAAAAACTGGTAGATGTCGCGTGTAAGCGTGCACGAGCACGAGATTTTACCCCCCCCCCCCACCCCTAGGCGCTATTTGCGCTATTATAGTTTCAAGCTAAAAAACGCCACCCCCCCACCCCCCCGCTATTTGCGCAATACACCTTATATAGCACCTTCGATAGCGCTTATAGCGCAAATAGCGCATATAGCACTCCCAAAAGGCGCTATAGCGCATATAGCACCTTCGATAGCGCATATAGCGCAAATAGCGCATATAGCACTACCAAAAAGCGCTATAGCGCAAATAGCGCATATAGCACCTTCGATAGCGCAAATAGCGCATATAGCACCCCCAAAAAGCGCTGTAGCGCAAATAGCGCATATAGCACCTTCGATAGCGCATATAGCGCAAATAGCGCATATAGCACCTTCGATAGCGCATATAGCGCAAATAGCGCATATAGCACCCCAATAAAGCGCTATAGCGCAAATAGCGCATATAGCAAATTCCATAGCGCTTATAGCGCATATAGCGCATAAAAAAAGCGCTATAGCACAAAAAGTGCTATTTCGATTTCGCTTACACGCGTTCGTTACCGAAAAACTTGAATTCATCTGCAAGACCAGCACATCACTGCAAGCAACCGGCCTGAGAATATGTATAACTGTGTGTACCTATGCATATTATCTAAAATCGTCGAAATGTCAAAATTTTGTTATCATAAATAAAATATAACAATTACCTACATATCTTTGAGAGCAAAAATGTGCACGAGTCAAGCGTATCAGCATGACCCCTTTTTGATAATGACAACAATTTTGGAGCACAAGTTTATAAGCCCGGTTGGCTCAGACGGTAGTGCGGTGCGCATCTACTGAGCATCTGATATCTAATCAGACGATTGGTGGTTCGAATCCACGCCGGCGCTGACTATTTTGCATCATTCCTCGATTACTGTCTTTCGACTTGTATGTTTTCGCTTGCAAGATTCGACCTACCTACCTTTCTAGTGTAATTTAACGTAGAGAATTCGACCTACCCAAAAATACATAGGAAATCGAGAATCTGAATATAGAATATACGCGGCCCCTGAGGGGGCGGCGTAAAAAAGTTTACACAGAGTCAAGGTTAAATTTAGATCACCTGCCGGGAATAATCAACATAGTCGCTTCTACTACATATATATTTTTTCAATACATTCAATCCAAATTGTGTTCGTGAAAAGTTTTCACGATAAGTTGTATAATTACTTGGCAGTGCTTGATGAAAAACGATGGAGAAGGACAATACGAAGACGCTTTAGGGCATTATCACATTTTTAGGAGCTACAACTAAGTATATATTAGACAGTTATGTAACTACATAAATAGACAATAAATAGACTAAATAAACAATTACAAAACGAACACTACCAGATCAATTAATTTAGAAAATAATCAATCCGCCGTGTAACTGAAGTGTAATTTTGACAAATTTTTAGTCTGCTGTAGGTATGTATGAATGTGTCTGTCGAAGTTCCACTGATTCGCAAATAACTCCATAAATATTTAAAAGTGCCATTAGAAGTTGCATGGGATTTGAAACAAGTTCCGCATATCACTGGTGACATTTGAAAGTGTCTGTAGAAGTTTCACTGATTTTCAAATAAGTTCTATACAACTCCAGAAATATTTAAAAAAGTGCCACATAACTTTACTTGGTAAGAAAAGGCCAGTCTTATTAGGACCTGCGTTGCGCTTACTAGACCAGCCAAATGTTAACTCTGCTTCCAATCTGTTTGTCGCTACAAAAAGTTTGAGTTGGCTCACTTCATAATTTTCCTCACAATTGGATTCAATTTGCGTCTGAGAAATTTTCGACAGACCATCTAAGTGGCTTTCTGGCAAACCAAAATTAGAATTGAACTGCTTAAGTTTTTTAGTCGTTTTTTGGTTGTAAAAAACCCTTAGGTGAGCCTTTTGATTAACTCCGGATGCTTGAAATTTGTTTTTACCGATGTATGTAGCTTAAAGCTGTTTAATATTGTTTGTTAGGCCATGTTTGCATTGAGCTTTTTTCAGCAACGCGAGCAGCTGAAAAAAAGCTCAATGTAAACACGGCTTTAAGCTCAATTCATCCTTGTTTGGGATTGGGCCGATACCTTTACCGTATTAAACGGACTGGACTTATTTCAGTCCCAGTTTTAGAAGATATTCTATCTAAACGGATTCAACTAGGTACAATAAGCCAGCTAAGCAAAATTTAGTACGTACCCATTCCCAAACATTAGTGGACTAAAAGGATTTAACAATATTAGCTTTAGCGTGCATAGTCAAGTCCGTTTAGACTGATTAGAAAATAGGGTGATAAAAGTTGAGTTTACGCGGACGAAAATTGACTCTTTGAATGTGGGCACTAAGATATCCATTTTTTGCTTAAGGTTCCTACTCAAAGTGACCCTTTTTCCTGTTGTGCCACAGCACAACAGGTCTTTAATTGTGATTCTGAACGATAACACTGAGCCTTTTGTCAGTTGGTTTGTGTAACCTGTGCTTCGGGTTAACAGCGCCGGCGTCACATGTGATTTGCAGTGTTTCCTACGTTAGTTCGACTGGGTTCAGTGTTAAATTACATGGGCAGTGAAAACATCTACTTTATGTGCAATGCCATTAGAGATTATGGAACGCAAAAAAGTGAAGGACGGAAACGAACTCCCTGGCATCAGAATCTAACTCAAACGCGCTACCGTCTAAGCCACCAGCTAGTACCAAAAAACATTATCGTTGATTTTGTCGTGACAGT
The DNA here is from genome assembly GCA_030248245.1 of Trissonchulus sp. WLG1_4. Classification (NCBI taxonomy): domain Eukaryota; kingdom Metazoa; phylum Nematoda; class Enoplea; order Enoplida; family Ironidae; genus Trissonchulus; species Trissonchulus sp. WLG1_4. The sequence continues at coordinate 54,939 of JASANF010007054.1, read as the reverse complement.
TTGAGGATTTGTGTGATCAATCATTACTGAACAGAAATTGGTGATAATAACCCTTTAATTCCCAGAGCTGCCATTTGGCACATCACGTGATGAATACCCAATCGGGGGCCATAAAACTTGATTTGTTCATTCTATTCAGCTGAACTGCAAATTGTTTTTTCAGAAAACTTAGATCTTTATATTTAGTGGCCAAATTTTGAATCTTCTGCCACACAACAAAACCTATGCTTCCATAAGCAATGTGCAAATTTAACTTTTTTTCATCGCAAAAGTAGTATTTTCTTCGTGACCTCATCAAGATTTTGGGTTGCGCCGCCAGCAGTCAACTTTGTATGCATCAGATACAACAAATGTTGTACTCTATTGCTAGCCTTCAATTATGGCAAGCGCACGACTTTTGTGTTAATACTCTAGGGGGAGGTACATATTATGCCTGAGCGATGGCGCACTTTTTTCACAAATTTTCAACTTTGAGCGCTTATAACGCAAAAACGGTGCGTCCTTGACAATTATTCGACTGACTATGTTTTGTGTACCATTCATTTCTCTATCGAATGGTGGTTTCGCGATCTCCCTACGATGCACGTACAAACTCGAGCAATGATCAAAAAACTAGAAGGTGTCAGAATCAGGCTGCCTGGCGCGAGATGCTCTGGGCATTAAAGGGTTAAACTTAAAAACTTAAATTGCGAATAGAATTCAAAATATATTTTTTACAACAAAAAAATTTTATAAATATGTTAACCTTAACATTGAACGAAAACTTCAAACTAAGCACCAGATTTTTTGCAGATACCTAGATTCTTGTTAAAGATTTTTATCTAAAGTATATTGTAGCCGAATTAGCTCAGTTGAGAGAGCGTTAGACTATAGATTTAACTGCCCTTGGTTCGATCCCGGGTTTCGGTCGCATTTTTCTGAATCAACATTGCTGTTTACAATAATTCATTTTGCCAACTATTGAGGCTTTTTCCAGTTTAACATAAATCATAATAAATATATTTTTGTTCCTCAGCAGACGCACTAGTGTTACTTTGATTGCATTTTGTATGTACCAACCTTCTGTGTCCCTGGTAAATATATTTACACTAAAATTTTACTTACCAAACAACCTAATTCAAATTTAAGTGAGTTGCAATATTTTATGCAATATTTTATCTAAAGGCGATGAAAGCCATTTTAAGCACCGGCCCAGGAAGGCTTGCCGTGTAACGAGATACCGCTGCGCAACAGGTTTTAAATGACCTCTGGTCAGTTTACTTGAAAAAGAATGCTTGACGCTTACTGAAGCTTTTGCCGCAGATTGGGCTTGTTTTCAGACAGATCTGTGGGTAAGGTGGATAAAATTTGCCTGAGCTACCCCAAACACGCTACTCAGAGCATTTTTTCTTTGGTGTGAAATTCCAAGGTTAAGACTAGCTAGTAGCTACATACGACGTTGGCTTACTGAGCTGTAAGCCAATGGAGTAGCTAGTCTTTACTTGGGATTTTATCAATGATCATCATATTATACAGTTTCGAGTATTGTTTCAAAAATGTATAGCCATTTTTTTCTACTTTACTCATTGTGCTGAAAAAGAACTTTAAAAATAACCTCATATAAAAAACTGCGATTCTGGAACTGCCACCTTAGACAAAGTGTGCTAGATAGATTGTAGCATTTTGACGATTTTTGCTGTATATTTCATAAACTTTCAGAACGTCATACTCCATGTACAAACGCACAAAACATGATAGATGGGACATAGTAGACACATATATATCAAATATCAGTATTGAATAATAGCTGCAATAAATATATTTCCATTCGATAGTTTTATTTCTTGATTACAAAATCAAATCAAATCAGATTGGTTAGCTGAATCTTGAAAATATGCTAAGGTATTTCTGCTTACAGAAAATTACTAACCAGAAAATACCAGACTGAAAGTTTTACAGTTATGGATTTAAAAGCGAAACAACTATTGCGGCGAAAAAGACAACGAAAACAACGAATTCTCACAATTATTTTGCTATTATCGAACTTCCACCAAATTCTAATGGCTGATGCTGATGACCCATTTTGTGACGATCCACTGTGCGACTATTGTAGAGACGGTGAACCATTAGATCCACAGGTTTCGTCATCTAGGCGAAAACGTCGTAATGCTGCGCCAAATCCAAGCAATAACGGACCTCTCACGGAAGAACAAGAACCGACTAGTGGTCAAACTGAAAACAACATTTCACACGATCAGGTAATGTGAAGTCGTTGATAATTAGCTTTTGAAACATCAGGGGTGGATTTCACAAAGGTGGTTTTACTAAACCATGGTTTTACGTATGTTTTTATATGATTTGCACATAACTGCATAATTCACATAATAGATACAGCTAAGTCTTTATTTGAGTGGAAAGAAAAATGAAAGAAAAAGAAAGAAAACTTTAATTTAAAGAAAAGTGCAAAGAAAATTTAAAGAAAAATGAAAGAAAGGAAGAAACTCTTCAAGAAATGAGAAAGAAATTTTAAAGAAAGGAGAAAGAAATGGAAAGAAAATTGAAATAAAAGGGAAGAAATGAGAAAGAAATTATAAAAAAAATGAAAGAAAAGTACTAACGACAAATTTGAGAACTGCAAAAGAAAATGGATTGACGCAGATGTATTACATAATTAAAGTGCGCTCGCAGTCTAGCTGCAAATTTTTCTGGCTTAGGAATTACGTATGAATTGAGTGATTATGTTTTGACTCATCGACTTGAGAACAAAAATTATATATAACTGCATTTTCTAATCTGGGCAGGGGGGAAGCCCCTTCTTCAAATTTGGGGACGTACCCCTATCAATTAAAAGATAAAAGGAGACAGACAAAAAGTGTATCTTCTAAAATTTGTCCACCCGGACATAATTGTCCGGATAAAAGTAAAAGTATTATACACATTATGTTCTCCCAACCAAACATTTACAAAATGTCCACTTTGTTCTCGTGCGGTATTATCCGGATAAAAGTATTTGGGGGACAAATTGTGGGAAAAAACTTTTTTATCCGTCTGACCCCCTTAGAAATTTAGAAAACTTAAAAGTTGGAAGACTCCAAGGTTGAGGGAAGTTTGTTTTGTTTGACTTTGGTGGACTGCAGCACCTGTCAAAAATATATCAGTGTCACTTTGGCGGTCTGTGTCAATAGACGATTAGCGTAGATAAAATAAATGCGAATTGAAGAAACCACCAAGAAAATGAAAGAAATTGTAAAGTAAATGCAAGAAAATTTAAAGAAAGAAGCCAGAAAGAAAGAAAGCTGGAAATAAAACTGAAAGAAATAATTTAAAGAAAAATGAAAATGAAAGAAAAGAAAAATGAAAGAAAATTTAATTTAAATGAAAGAAATTTGTACTCAAATAAAGACCTAGCTGTAGATAGGTATTGGCAAAAGCAAAGGTCCATTTCTTCACTGGATAAAGTGGACTGGACCTTTGTTCGTCCAAAGTTTAGATATGGATAACGGGCTCGACGTTAAAGTTTGTAAACTTAAAATAGGTATACTAAAAATGGTTAAAACAGTTGAAATAGTTAAAAGTTAATAGTTAAAACGTTAAAATAGTTCAAATAGTTGGTTTCAGTGCTTAGTTTCGCCTCGAAAGAAAGCCACCTGCGTATATATTACGGTCTGTACTCCTGTGACATGTCAACTATTATCTGTACTGATAACATGGCCGCGTGGCCCAATGGATAAGGCGTCGGACTTCGGATCCGAAGATTGCAGGTTCGAGTCCTGCCGCGGTCGTATATTTTATTTCAAATCAAATTTTACTTAAGTTTGTAGTTTGAAAATCATGTCGATTTTGTCTTACTGTTTGTTCTTTTTGATTTTTTCAGAAATCGTGCGTAACAATATTCAGCAATTGATCGATTTTTCAGACATTCTCATATAAATTGCCAAATAGGCTTTATTTATATACGTTTTGACTGTCATTGGTGATTGAAACTTTAAAGTTTGTATAGAATTTTACTTTGATATTTATGATTTAAATTTATGTTGTATAGAGTGTAATAAAATTGTTTTGTGTGAAATAAAACGGTTAAGTTTACAAATAGATTGGTTTAAAGACAAGCGGTTTTCTACACACTGTCCGTCCTAATTTCGGGGCCGAGAGTAACTACAGTCTGACCAAAAATTGCTGAACCTTTGCGACAGAATAGGTTGCGTGATTTTTGCGACTACGTGCCGTGCATACTAAACAAACATTGGAAAAGTCATACTGTCTGTGCACAATTTCACAAGATATAGAAATATTTAAAATGTTATTTGGTAAGTACGGTTTTGTGATGTGCCAACTATTGTCTAAAAAACAAACATGGCCGCGTGGCCTAATGGATAAGGCGTCGGACTTCGGATCCGTAAGTCGGCGGTTCGAGTCCTGCCGCGGTCGAAATTTTTAATTAAATTTGCGCAGTTTGAAAATTTGTCGATTTTGTTCAAACTTGTTGGTCCTTGCATATTTTTTCAGTAATCGTATGAAATATTCAGCTTAACTGTTCTATAATTGATCTGCTAATTTGAGAATGAGTTGTTTTACTAATTTTTATTGTCATTGGTAATTGAAAAAATGTGTGATTTGAGACTTGCATATATGTGCGGAATTGGATTTAGAGTGTGTTAGAGTGTAATAAAATTGTTTTGTATGAAATAAAACTATTTCTTCCTGTTGCGCCACAGCGCAACAGGTAGTTTATACTTGGTTTGCATAGGATTTGCAGAATCTTTGCAAGTACACAGTTACCTGCCGGAATAGCTAGGTTTGCGGTTGTGTGCGTGTGTTTGCTCTTGCCTGTCGACTTGTGCGGTGTCTGTCAAGTGTCGACAGGCTGTTGATCTGTTATATGCAATATACAAACAGTTATATGCATATAACAGCACAACACAATATTCTTATATTGTAAATCACACTCTTATATTGTAAATCACACACACATCAAACTGAATGTTACGCCATCGATAGTCACAGTTACGCTAGTATTTATCAATCATCGATAGTCACACACTTTTAAGCAAACACAGTACAAGCCGGAATAGCTCAGTTGACAGAGAGTTAGACTAACGATCTAAAGGTACCTGGTTGGATCAGGGGTGGACGCGGGTCGAAATTTTCGACCCGCGACCAAACCCAACCCGCGGTTCGACACTCGTGGGTAACCCGCGACCAAACCCGCGCGGTAAAATCCGACCCACGACCCACTTTGACCCACCACTCTATAACCATAACGTACATTATACAGGGGCGTGTAGCCAGGATTTTGAAAAGGGGGGGTAGCACCTTGTCCACTTTTTTGCTCACTTGTTTAAACTTACTATTGCGGGGTCTGAGGGCCTCAGCCCCCAAAATTCAATTATTTTTACACTTATTGGCGAAGTGGCTTACATAATAAAATGTAAATTTGGTCGAAATAATGGAGGCTTTTTTCAATTTTTGGACAAATTTGGTCTACTGGGGAGTGGGGACGTATCAAAAAAATTTTCCGACTGCATAAATTAAAAACAAAAGATGGGAACTTCATATCAGACAGTATATTACACAAGTAAATACAGCATTAGTAGACATGCATATACAGTCGTTTTCAAATGAAAATGGAAAAGCTGGGGACCCTTGTCGACAATTTCTTCAGGTTCCAGTTTTCGCGGGTCGGAAAAAATTTTTCGACCTGCGCAGCCTGAAGTGGGTACCCGCGGGTCGACCCACGGCTCAAATTTTCCGACCCAACCCAACCCAACCCGCGGGTACCCACGACCCTCGTCTACCTCTGGGTTGGATTCCATGTTTCGGCAATTTTTTAAAATTTAGGCTTTAATTTTTTAACTGTTTAATTGGCAATTTTTTATACACTTTTTGCCCAATAGCTGCCCTTTTTTAGCTAGTGCTAGGAATAAATTTTATGAATTTTACATTTCGTTATGTAGCGCTAGCATGTATTTACGCCTGTAGCTTATGAACGCAGTGAACGAAAATTAAAATGTCTGTGTTTTATTTCCTTTAGAATAGGTACAGACACTGTAAATGAGTTACGAAACTCTTTTATCAACAGACACGGTTATCAACTTTTAAATCAAAGCGTGTTTATCAATTTTTGTTTGATAGAATTTGGAATGACTAGGTAGTAAAACTGTGCAAATATCGGGATTTCAAATAACTTTGTCTACATAAAATGGCCGCGCTTGAAAATATTGGGATTTCAAATAATTTTGTCTACATAAAATTTGAAATTATCAAAATTTCCTCTCGAATTGTGACACCCAGACCTCCCGATGGACGACCGTCCCAAGGCACGAGTCATGCTTTTCCTTTTACATACTTTTTTGCGAATCAATTTCAATGCGCAACAGGCCTAATGTTGTCAAACGTTCACCCTTTTAACTTCTCACTCACTGAACTACTTTTGCAGTAAACTTTTGCTTGTTTTAAATTTCAGCGTGCTGTTATTGTTGATTCATACTTTGGTTTTCAGTAGAGCAAAGAAACAAACGGATATATGTAGGGCACATTGACAAAACCCGTTTCGGCCATTTTTCCTGTCGCCGCCACAGCGGCGACAGGTCCTTAACTTACTTTCCCTTCTCGTAAAATACGTGCTATTACGTGCTTTCTTATAGTTTCGTACGTAATGTAGTAAGCTCAGCTACCCTAAGCAGGCTAATGTTTACGTAGCAAAGTTTCAAATTCTATGCTTGCTTTGTTATATAGACCAAAGCTTGCGCTATTTCATTATTTGTGTTATATTACCCAATTGACAAAGTATAGTTTTGTTTTGATGTAATTTAATTCATAATGAAAACTATAATAATATTTATAATGTTGCCCTCGTACTTTGTTCTATAGAAAGTCATCAATTTTACTCAAGCATTAGGCAAGTTGAAAGCTCTATTTGATTCACTATGGTTTCTTTTCAGAAAATAAACATTTTATCAGTTGTAACCAGAACAGCCAAATTGGGCATACCTGTATCATACCTATATTTATAAATTTTGTGCCAGTATGCCGTAGCCCCAAACAATTTATTTTGCCACCTAGCGATTGATAAATTGTAAATTGTTAAAATTGAACATGAAAAATGTATGATGAATCTATAAAATTTCGAGTCAAAACAAACAAAAACAACAGTTAAAAAATTTGTCAATCAAAATGCATTTTTGCTTTTTTACTGCTTTACAGACATCCCCTTTCATACTATTCTTCTTCTACTACTACTACTACTACTACTACTACTACTACTACTACTACTACTACTACTACTACTACTACTACTACTACTACTACTACTACTACTACTACTACTACTACTACTACTACTACTACTACTACTACTACTACTACTACTACTACTACTACTACTTCATAGTATGTATTTGGTTTTTGACAGACATTTAAGGTAGCCAATTCAGGCACTGCATGCAAAATAGTTGAAACCAAAAAACCAATCATTTTGATCTTGAGTCTATAGGACATTTTAAACTTGAAAAAATAAACGTATAATTTATATGCAGGATTGTTGCTAATATAGAATTCGTTTTCATTAAAAATTAAAGCAAGCAGGCCCCCAAAGGGCCAAGGTTCCTTTGTTGAGTGCAAAATCCATATTTGTCAGTTTACTTTTGCTACTTTTACGTTTCTATTTTGATTTCAGCACTCAGGACACGTTAATGACAAAAATTTTAGTTCAAAAATAATTCTGCAGACAGCAGTACCAACTTTTTTTGGACAAACACAACTGTGGGGTTCGAACCCTTGCAGTAATAATACACTATCTTGAAGTAGCGCCTTTGACCACTCGGCGACGCTTCTTCGATTACTATTGATGTTTAATTGCTACTGCTCTAGAAAAAACCATGGCTGATAATGAGAGCGCAATAAATATTTATATTTTTTAATAAAAATAAAATTACATTAACTTTGCTTTTGGTTAACAGAAGTACTAGAGGTTATGCCACATTTTATTATGAAAATAGAAGTCTGAAACTAGTAAACGGACAATTGTCTAGACAGTCACGTGAACTGCATGTGTATTTTGTCTGAAACATTAGCATGCGCAAAAAATTTTTAAATAACAAAACTCACTCAAAATTACAAATTAAGACCTCTGAAAAAGTGTTGTTTATAATTGTTTCATTTAAAATTGTGAAAAACGTTGTTTTCAAAAAAAAGAGCAGTCAGCTCCCATACTGACTTTACGTGTTAATCATATGCGCATAACAGCATGTGGCTGCCACTTTCACACTGCGCAGAGTTGGTTTCAAAACAATAGTTCCTTCTCTGGAAGGAACAAAAACTATAATAACGGACAACATAGTGCAGCTAAAAATGGTAGTATGAAGTAGATGATATACAAGGTCATATGATATACGTTTTAGTCCCAGTTACCGACCAAGATTTTAATCTGCATCGACTCAAGATATTTCTATTGTTGTGCTAATATTGGCCGAAAACACTTGGATCTGGACTTTAGCTACAAGTATACTGACTAATCGGGTTCGGTTTCCTAATTTGATAGCAACCACTCAACCACACTGCGCATCAAAATTGTATGTTTTTCGTAACCTTTTAAAATTCATGATATATTAAACGACTCATATAAACTTTCTAAACCTGTAGTTATTTCAGAGAAAATTAATCAAGCTCATTGATTAAAACATGATTGGGTTAACAAAGTTGGACCAGTTGGGGACACTAATCCACATCTCAATTTCATATATATTCGTCCTAAAGGACAAGGACAAATTTGGTCAGCTGCTGCGAAAAGCTGACCGACTGGTTTCGGCGAACTTATGCCCGCTTTCCGCTGCAGGTTTAAGGTTTAGCGTAAAACATGATTGGAGCATATTGCACTTTCTCAATGCATAGGTTTAAGGTTTAACGATATTGAAAAATTTCTACTTTTTAAGGTTTAAGAATTTAGTCAATCAGCTACGAGCTGTAGGCAGAGCTTCTGTATTCTGCCAATTAGCTGCGAAGCTGTGGATAGGCGGAGCTTTTGCATCAATCCAATGAATATACAACATTCAAATATCGTTAAACTTTAAACTGCCAGTGAGAACTAAACGTTAAACCCAAAACCTTAAACCATAAACCCATTAATCGCATAACGTACCAGTCTTGACCTTACCATTATTACCATTATTCATGCAAAAATTTGTTCCAATTGGCTAGCAAATTGCTTAGGGACAAAACGATTGGGACAAGGACAAAGACGACGCGCATTAACGGTTTGCGTGCTGCCCTTAGAAGTCCGGTTCATACTCGTTCTTGTCCTTGTCCCAAGTGATTTCAGAAAAACTGTAAAGCCAAGTGTGCCAAATTTCTGCATGACGATCGTTGAAGTCAATTCTAGACTGTATGCAAAGCCCACTTTTACGTGCATCTATGGTCCTAAAATAAATGCAGACTGACAACAAATACTTTAACTACATGACTTATGTAGTTGCTGGTCCTATCAAGAGTACAGTCCTATTGATTCGTGTTTTCAAATGAAATAAATTTTTTTAAACATGTTCAATGTTTTTTACAGATATATTTTTATTAAATCTAGAATAACAATGTTTTGCAAATAGTCTTATATAGTTTGAAAACTATTGTTTTTTCTGTTAAATATCACAACTCTTGCTAAACATCTGATATCTGAACAGATAAATATTGCCGTCTTTTATAATTGGACATAACGTGTATAGTACCCAGGGGCGAATAGGGACACTAAAAAAATTGGATTATTCAAGCGTGAAATAGAGTTGACACAAAACGCCTAGAGCTGAAGGAAAGGCGTCCATTGCGCAATTGTACCGGCACTTATTTTTTAGGTTGCTGAGAATACGTGCAAAAAAAATTAAAGGTTTGCAAATATTGTCCCTATTCACCCCAGTGTACTATACCTACATGCGGTTACTGTTTTTCAGACGAAACCGTACACATGAATAGTGAAACATTTTTAGTGTTATATGTAGTTGCTCTAAATGTACGGAAAGGACATGTAATAATTAATCAATAGTGATAGGAAAACAAAATCAAAGTGATCGGTGCATGCTAAAGTGATTGGTGCATCGTTTTAGCGTTCGGATAGCTTAATAAACAAAATTTAAATTTTATGAAAATAGTTAGCTTTACTGTAAAGTCTTGGCCTGAATTTTCTTATCACTAAATAGAGTGCTGCAACATCTAATGATATTCATTCATTAAAATACAATTATAGCAGCGACAGGTTTACTTTCCATGAAAGTCATGGACAAGCTGTCTTCGATAAAACTATAATTTACTTAACAATTTTGCAATAAATTGCTGCTTGTTCGTTATGAACATATGTGTAGCACTAATAGTCCTCCAGCGACATATTATATTGGGGGCTTACCAGCCAGTATTGGGGGCTTACCAGCCAGGTACTGCTAACTAGATCTTGATATTTTATTAACATTACAAATACACAGCAAGCAACCATAAAAAACGCAGGCAACCTATTGCAATGTACTGCCAATTTGTGTCTTCAGCCATATCTTTTCGGTTTTACGTTTTACAGCTTTCAAAAATGACTATCGTTGATTGCTTAATTTGAGTAATCAGTTAACTGTCTCGAATAGAAATGTTCTAATTCAACTCTACTCTTGCACATACTTCAGTCAAATTGATGGTGAACATTTTCTGCTTGGTAAATGCTTGAGTTTAAAAGGGCGTTAGCGAAAGTCTTATTTGTTTCGTCCGTCCTGAGCGTTGTTTCTGAAAAAATAAAAACGTCCGTGCATTCCTGTGCATTTTGTCTTAGACCTTGTTAATCGAATGGTCGAATCGGGCTAAACTGTTTACGTACTTGCCTGCAGCTACAGTTGTAGTGTTTTTAGCTATGCATCGAGTAACTAACAAGTACGTCTTGCGAGTAGAAAATTTTTTACTTCCGGAGATTTTTGTTAAGGGACATGAACTATGGATTAGACTGCTCATTATTTTAAAAATCTAAAGATTATAGAACGCGGCATTTTCAGAACTGATTAGAGTTGATATATAAACCAGAAAAGAATAATTGATATATAAACCAGAAAAGAATAAAATTGTTATTTGAACGCTCGTTTAGTCCATGACAGTTCAATTAACGAAGCATGTTGTCGATGCTGGCGGATTCATAATTATTAATGCCAGTCGGGTGTTTCAGTATCAGCTAACATGAGTCTTACTGAACCTTTTGAGATAACAGCTAGTTTTTTAAAGTTCGCACATTTCTTGGGGATGTCAGCCTGCAGTAGGTTAGTAAGTATGATGTGACAACTTAGTATTTACTGGTAAAGCAGCTGAGAAGACGACAAAACTATTTTAGATTTATGCATGCGAAAGCAGCTTGCAAGAATTTAGCGCAGGCAAGAGAAAAAATAGTCTAAAAGTTGACCAATTCAAACGAAAAACAGAAAGTAACTGTCAATTCCCATTAATCTTTCTAATAGGAATAAATAGTACGAAAATGATCCATTGGGTATCGTAAATCTGATCTTGATAACTTTATCGCTCTAACGCTGGCTAGTGACTACAGTCTCTGACTTACCAGCAAAACTGGTTTGTTGTTGTAATACAGGGTCAGCTCTCCGCGCAGCCTTAGCGCGCACACACACACGCACACACACACAAACACACAGTCAGCGTGTACAGCAGAATGACCTGGGCATTTTCTTTGTTACAGAATCTGCCCTAACATTGTGTATACGCGGCGGCTGAGGCCGCCGCGTAAAAAAATCTACGATTGGACTACATAATTTTAGCAAAACTCAGTTGAACGTTGATTGAAGTCTAATTCATTGGTGATCCGTGCCTATACATATCTTAGATACTCCTAACTACTATCACACTGTACTTATATGTTCAAAATATTACTCCTGAAGTCCTTTACGATAGTTAGTCATATCACAATTACAATTCAATTACATTTTTGCGACTTGAATTCCCCTTGCTATGCTATTGTTACCATTGGACTCCTAGTATTACTACTGTCACACCGCCACTGATAAAATAGTGAATCCAAAAGACCGTCAGACTGTTTTTCCCGTACTACAATTACCGCTCCCTTTTATGGTTCAGAAGTAAATAAACTAGACAATTTTGCGCAATTATTGCGGACATTTAATTGTACAGTATGAATATTTTGTTGTCTTTACCTGGTCGGTTTGTTTCTCTGTTCCGCGAGGCAGCTAGAAGAAGGTTACTCGCGCTTTTTGTGTGAACAATTAGACTCGGCTAGCGTCTTTAGACTGTGATGTAACAGATGATTTTGAGACTGGGAACTGAACCTGCAATAAATCATCTAATTATTGCTTTTGAACAACTACAAAACGTCCAAGTACCCGTAACCAAAATCTCTAACTGTTAAAATCTTTGACAATTTTTGCAAAAGTTTCATTATTTTCCTTCATTCGCAAAACATCTGTTATGTTGGGGTTAATCTTGCTTTCAGTTTATTCACATAACAATCAACAAGACCTATAGTCTATTACTGTAAATTTCTACAGAGCAGTACCTTGAAAATATGTGGTGTCTTTGTAACTTTCTGGGCTGGGGACCACTCGCATCCCGTGGTCAAATGTTCAACCATTAGGCGGCCGACTATATCCATATCAGAAGTGGCGTTATTCAACACATCTGTTAACACGTCCTAAACTCTTCAAAGTTGGCCACCTCTTAGTCTTGTCGGCGTTCGCTTCCCGAACGTTCAGGAAACTACCCAAGTTCGCGGGGGTTGGGCTCGGCCTCGACCATTTTTTACTGCAAACTAAATCTTTAAATCATAAAATACACTTACCCACGTGGTTTCGGCACCAAAATATGTAGCACTAATAGTCCTCCAGCCACATAGTATACTGGGGTCTTACCAGCCAGGTACTGCTAACAGAACAACACCAACACTAGGTCTTGATATTTTATTATTGTAGCCTAGACGTACGTACTATACATACGTACTATACTATACATACTATATATGCCATACTATACATACGTACACTACTTTATATGGTCTCAGACAATAATATAGTCTCCAACCCTACACAGTCTTATTAACCCTATGTCTCCTTCTTATCACATGTTCCATATATGCCTGCAGGCATGCTGACGTGCCATGCTGCCTGCAGGCCTGGCCTGGCTTTCCCAGACCACCTGAACTGGTTTTTCCAGGCCAGCTGAACTGGATTTCCCAGACAAACTAGCTGAACCACTTTTTATGAGTGGCGTGACAATTACTTAACTTTTTATTGCATTCCTCCAAATCTGTGGAATGCGAGGTTACTGGTTACTGGTTCCTGCGCGTGCCTATATAAAGTCGCGCGCAGCCTCAGTTGGAAGAGTCAGTTGTTGCACCAAGAGAGGCGGTCGGTCCTTACGCAGGACGGAGACACTCTACACTGGAGACTCTCTAGGTAGGGTGTATTAGTGCTGAGTGCTCGAAGACTCTTTGTCCCTTTTGCATGCGTACTGCTTGCCAATAATGACATTCATTTGTCTTTGGTGTTGACTCACAGTGTTAGCGCTATGGTAGTTTAAAACCAGGGTTGTACCATTGTAGGAGCGTTCACCCACCATCTCCAAACCCTAGTAGCCGCTACAAGCGGTGCCAAAACCGGGGGCGAACCTCTCCGATGCTTCTATGTTTTGGACCAGCCATAACCATCTGCAACGGGTTCGCAAAGCACAATTTGTCGCTTGGTATTTTCAACAATGGACAATTTACATCTAAACTCTGGTGAGTCTTTGTTTTTGTACGTAATTACTATTAAATAATGAAAACAGAAGGTAAACAACCATCGACTGCAGATTTATGTAGAAACTTGAGACAGTTATGTATAGCAGTTACTAAGCTAGAAGAGGAAAATAACACCGCATATACACTATTGCAGAATGAAAATAGGCAAATTTTACAAGAACTAAGTGTCGTACATAGTGCTGACGGAGACTCACAGGATTCAAACATTCTGCCACTAGTAGTCCCGTTTACGGGAACAGACGGACAAAGTTTTATTGAGTGGTGGGAGCCTTACGAACCAGTTGCAGCTGGTTATGGCTGGTCCAAAACAAAGAAGCATCGGAAGGGTTCGTCCCAGGCACCACTTGTAGCGGCTACTAGGGTTCGGAGATGGTGGGGGAACGCTCCTACAATGGTACAACCCTGGTTCTAAACTACCCTAGCGCTACAGCTGTGTGTCAACACCAAAGACAGATGAATGTCTTTATTGGCAAGCAGTGCGCGTGCAAAAGGGACAAGGAGTCTTCGAGCACTCAGAACTAATACACCCTACCTAAAGAGTCTCCAGTATAGAGTGTCTCCGTACTGCGTAAGACCGACCGCCTCAGAGGTGCAACTAACTGACTCTGACAACTGAGGCTGCGCGCGACTTTATATAGGCGCGCGCAGGAACCAGTTTTGGCTAAATTTAGTAACCTCGCATTCCCCAGATTTAGAGAAATGCAATAAAAATTTAAAGAATTGTCACACCAAGTATAAAAAGTGGTTCAGCTAGTCTGTTTGGGAAATCCAGTTCAGCTGGCCTGGGAACACCAGTTAAGCTGGTCTGGGAAAGCCAGGCCTGGCCTGCAGGCAGTATGGCACGTCAGCATGGCTGCAGGCATTTTTGGAACATGTGATAAGAAGGATACATAGGTTTAATAAGACTGTGTAGGGTTGAAGACTATATTAGGGTCTGAGACTATATAAGGTAGTGTACGTTTGTATAGTATGGCATGTATAGTATGTATAGTTTAGTATGTATGTATAGTACGTACGTCTAGGCTACATTAACATAACAAATACACGGGCAAGCAACCAGCACTAAGAGGGCACACAATGCATGACTGCCGTATCAAGTTTAGGTCTTTAGCTTTTCACTAAAACTCTAGTCAAAACATAAGCCGCGTTGTAAGAAAGCAAAGTACATATAAGATTTGGCCTTTATGCGGTAGCTAACCTTTAGGTCTTTATGTTTTTGTAGGTTAGGTTAGCTACGCGCTTTGCAGGCGGGACTGTAGTGTAGTATTTACGTATTTTAATTTAAGTGTTGGCAGTGTACATAGCTAGGTAGGTTACTTATAGCCAAAAGTTCAATTAATACTATTGAGCCGTATGTCAATTTGCTCTACTGAAATACATAGGCTTTTTGCTTCGGATGAAAGATATACAGTTGAAGGGCAAACGGTCATAGGATAAACGGACACAAGTATGAATTGAACAGCAGCTCTGCCGCTTAGATTGTCCAGACGTCCATTTACCCATTTGTCCCAATATCCGTACAGGAGTATGATCCTTGAATGGACACTAATGTAAGTCGAACGGACAAACGGCTCCGCCTAATTAGTGCCAACCCTTGAGCCCGTTTTGTCATTGTCCTTAAGCACATAGGGCCAGGGACAAGGACAATTTTCAGATTTGATTGCACACAACATGGCCGCGTGGGCCGTGGCCAAATGGATAATGCGTCGGACGGATCCGAAGATTGCAGGTTCGAGTCCTGCCGAGGTCGGTCTTTTGATTTCAATTTTCAGTTTACCATGTTGATTTTGTCTATACTATTTGTTCTTTCTTTAAGTTTTTTTTTCAGAAAACCTTCAGCAGTAAGGTGGAAGCCGGAAGCGGAAGGTGGTTAGTTGTTACATAATCACAGGCCATTTTTTCAGACAGACCTGTAAACTATAATTTACATATCTATAACGAAAGAGACTATATCACTATAATTTTATTAAACTGCAGCAAAAATGCTCATATGTAGCATTATTATTCCGCCTAAAGGATATACTTATAGTGATTGAAAGATGTAGGTCGATCCCGGATTTTTCTAAATTTTAGGGCGGCTTGCCCACCCAGACCCCCATGTACATTTTTGGTTACCAGTCCACAAATACGGTAACCTTGGTTAAAAGTCCTGGATCAAACCAGGAGGTAGTGAGAACCTATCGAGAAAATTTTCCATAATTTAAGTCCAACCTTTGGTTTTTCCCCAATAGACTTTTGCTATCATTAAATTTGCCCAAGCTGTGCGTTAATGTTCACAGTTTTGGTGTGTCAAAATAGCTTATTAAGCTGGGAAATTAAGGACTGAAAAACAGCTTTCCTTTTTGCTGGTCAAATTATAGGGTATTTTGGCAACATTTAATTTATTGAAAAATAATTTGGGTTTTTCACATGCATTATGGAATCTAGCGGTTTGTTCAGTGCATTTACTAAAAATTGGACAAACTTTTACCAATTACTTACAGTACACCTACCGTATTTCCTCAAATAAGGCCCCTGTCTTGAATAGAACCCCCAATTGAATATTCACGAAAGGTGTTTAACGTTAGACTCGGTCTAAAACATTTTTTTCAAATGAAATAAAACATCGTATATTGAAACATTCTATCGGCCGTTCACACCAACCTTATTCTAATCTCAAGTGCTGTTCAATACCAAAATATGACAATATAAAAAAATTAATTTCAATGTTCGTTAATTAGTTAACGGATACCCATTATCGAGAATACAGTGAAAACAAATCTAATGAATACGTATTCCTGAATTATGCTATTCTCGAGCTATTCTCTTTTGGTGCAAGCAAACTGCAAAGTGCAAACCAGTGCAAATTGTGTATCACGTGTTGGATTCATGTAAACCACCTGCATAGAATCCAAACCTTTGAATTACATAAGAGATTCAGTTCACATAAGCTTATGAGTCTGCTATACCACCACTACTTTTCTTTATGTTATTTTAAAGTCCGATTTTCAACAAAATTCACCTTGAATAAATTCTGATTTCAAATTAATAGAGACACTTTCTTGGCGTGGGTTTGTGATTAATTAGGCACGGTTTCGTAACTACAAAATTAGAATTTTATAAACAAGACAAGAACAAAATCTGTAAATATTAACGGTCAATTTGGCTAGTGAAATCACTCTAAAATGCTACTTGTTCATTTCGAACCTTTCGTTATAAAAGCACCAACTCGAGTCCAAATGTCTGCAATTGATTTTCAGCTTCAAAAACTTTTCGAGTAATCTTGAACTAAAAATTAACTTAAAATATACCGTGTATATGTGTATAGGGTAAAACCGCCTATTAAGGGCCCACAAAATTCCTCGTCGCTTTCTATGTAATGGAAGTGTCGCTTTTAGGGCCACACCATAACTGAATAAGGGCCACGAAGCCGCAATGCGGGCCACCCTCAAAATAACTCAATAAGGGCCACCTTTTATTTTTGAAAAAATTTTAAATTTTCAAAAAGATTCATTTTTGTAAGTTTTGAGGTCAAGAGCAGTCCATCGGTTACAAAAATTAGCAAAATCGGCTTAAATTTCAAATTTCTGACTGCGGGGAAAAACGGAAACGACCCAAATAGCATACTATGTCGGTACTATGCTTTGCAAAAATAATTTTTCAATGTCATATATTTGACGGAGCACATTTTTTCCCTATTCTTACGCGACCCCCTCCGAGTAGTAGAACTATTTTCCAAGATATATTAAAACTGAAAACATGCCTGCCTTGTTCACTTCTGCAGATTTTTTTGTAAGTTATACCAAGAGTACATAACAGGGAAGAGTATGACATTCTTACTTATCCTCCTAGTTAATCGGCCAGAACGATGCTCCGGCCGAAACAGCCCTTTTACGCCTTGATTTCAGGGGGGATACCCTCCTCTCGAATCAAGACATGTCGGTGGTAGTGTGCTAGAACGAGGGGGGTTCCCCCCAATTCAGCACACGATGTACCACCGACATGTCTTGATTCGGGGGGGGCACCCCCCCCTGAAATCAAGGCGTAAAAGGGCTATTTCGGCCGGAGCATCGTTCCGGCCAATTAGCTAGGATAGGGAAGAGTGTCATATTCTTCCCCATTATGTGTTGAAAGAAAGAGGATGCCCCGATTTAGAAAGAATGAAAGAAATGGAGGCGCCCAGGAATCGAACCCGGGCCGCCTGCTTCAAAGTCAAGCATGCTAACCACTACACCACAGCCCCCCGAGTCTCATAGGCCCTAATTCTCATTTACAACAGGGTCCCCCTTCGAACATCGTTGCCACCCTGCAACGATACTCGGTCGATACTCATGCTCCCGGGACGAACCCGATGGGCGGAGGGCGGAGCAACATTCACACGTAGGCCTCCAAGCCTACTTCAATCACACAACACACTCAGAGTTTTCTGGCTAACACGCAACCACAGGGTTTCTCGATCGACCCAGAACAATTCTCGACCAATACATACCTAGGGTTTTACCCGGCTCACCCTTTTTGCGAGTTCAGTCACTTTAATGTCGGGACAAGCTTCCTGAAAATCCGAAAAATATGGCATAAGCCCCCACCAGACCGAGACCTGGGCCCCGTTTCAATAAACTCACAGGCCCACAATTGTGAGATTTGTCAGTACTAAATCAGGTGATTCGTAATGAATACACGTATAATTTCATTACGAATCACCAGATTTTGAAGCCAAATTTGTCACAATTGTGCGCCTGTGAGTTTATTGAAACAGGCCCCTGGTGAACTTGTATGCAGGCAGGTTGGGTTGGGTGTAGGGTTCTGCCACTACCAAAGTTTCCGGGCGGGTGTCCCCCCCAAAAAGTGTCACCCCGGACACTTTTGCCTAGTCAAAAGTGTCCCCCGGACATTTTTGCCTAGTCAAAAGTGTCCCCCGGACACGTTTGACTAGGCAAATGTGTCCCCCGGACAGTTTTGACTAGGCAAAAGTGTCCGGGGGGACACTTTTGCCTAGGCAAAAGTGTCCTACCTTGGCCAAAAGTGTCCCTCCTTAGTTTACACTTAGCTGCACATTAAAAATCGTGTTTTGAATATACGCAACGTTAGTGCTCACAAATTTAGACGCAACTCTCATCTCTCAGTTTTCGCCACAAGTTTCGTTTTTTTTCAATTAAGTTTTTATTAGTTCTGTGCAGTTTGAATCGGATGAACGGACAGCGAACATCCGATTCAAACTGCACAGAACTAATAAAGTACTCAAGAAATAAGTAGTACTCTACTAACTTATTTAAAAATGCACAAAACAGTGAACAGTAATTAACAGTAAAGACTAAAACATGAAAAGTGATATATCAAGTTATTAACACCCAATACTCACCAGTAAGACCAGAAAGTTCTTCTTTTTCCCAACCGCATAATTTACATGCCTCTTGATCGTAAATTTAACGTATAGACGGCCCTAAATCAGTCATTTTCTA
The DNA here is from genome assembly GCA_030248245.1 of Trissonchulus sp. WLG1_4. Lineage (NCBI taxonomy): Eukaryota > Metazoa > Nematoda > Enoplea > Enoplida > Ironidae > Trissonchulus > Trissonchulus sp. WLG1_4. The sequence goes on along the minus strand of JASANF010007054.1, from coordinate 35,757 downwards.
GGTGGCCCTAATTTAGTTATTGTGGCCCTAATTGGGACACATGGGGCCCTTATTGTGGTATCGTGGTTAATTTCTACTGACTTCGAGTTGATCGACATGAAAAAAATTAAAAATCAGTTTTAGCAAAAAACTTTGACGTAGCGATGTTCGCCAGAAAATTCTCTATCGAATGATATAAAACTTTTCCAAGTTCAAGGAATAGATATACTGAATCAACGTTCTCAAAGTTTGGGCTCGTAAACGACCATTTTGCGTTAGTTCCTAAAATTTTGACTAGTGTGACTTTGCACGTGAGTATTTTGAAATATTCTTTACCAATCATGATGATCTTGTGCTCAAAAGGTGGAGCTTTTAATGCTTTTTCCAATGGAAACCAAGCACGTGACCGAAACCGTGCCATGGGATTGGACTAAAACGAAAATCAGTCCGGCGGCCCTTATTGCGGTAGTGGCCCCTATTAGGCGGTTTTACCCTATATATATATATATATATATATATATATATATATATATATATATATATATATATATATTTATATATACATATATATATATATATATATATATATTTGTATATATGTATTATATATTTATATAACTATATAAAGGTTACCTAACCTATCTTTCATTAACAGTTAGGTAGGTAACCTTTTTCCCATGCCGTCCTTTCTAATTTGCAACGTAACCGACCTTAGTTTTACGACACAAAAACTTCAATTTTCTTCTCCCAGTTTCCGTTTGATATTATTTATTCAAGAGTTTTTCTTCTTTGAAAAACCTCGCATAACCAAAAGCCGTCCAAATTTAATTTCCCACGTCTTCCGTGGTTTTTTGGACAAAAAACCTTTCCTTAGAAAATTTGATTTGTATTTTTTTAAAAACTCAAATCTCTAGTTTTTTGTGATATTAAATAAATTTAAATTTAATAACGAACAGACTACATGAAAACAACCTTATCTACTTTACTTGTACTGTAAGTGGCTTTGTTTTCTTCTTCAGAAAGTGGTACTTGAGACTTCTCTTCAGTCTTCATGTTTAGCAGTTCTAAAACACTAATTGTCTAAACTAAGAATGCCCACTAGCATAATTTGTGGCTCATTTGCCTATCCCGGTGACAATTTAAGACAGTCCAAAACCTAATTTGCAATTACTAGGAGCAAACAAGCTCGTAAATAATACCAAAACCTCTGGTTGGACTTACATGCCTTCGTTAACCTGTGTTTCGTTTCAAATGCCTTTTGCGTCTTACTAAAGTCTAACCAGAAATTGCTGGTCCCTGAGACAAAACAGGTGCCGTGATTTTTATGACTACTCGTTGCGTACTCTTCATGCTCGCATGTTCTTTTCGTAATGAAATCGCGCGTTTCTTTTTGTCTCAGGGTCCAGTATTTTTGGCCAGACTTGAGTCTACAATAAAACAAGGAGCCCTCAAAAGGGGCAGTGTTCTTCCCCAGTGTCTACTCTTTAAGTTTAAATAATTGGGTCCCTTCCATACTTACTGCAGGCCACAGTACTTGTCTTACTCTACAACCAACACAGCCTATTCTTAGCAGCACTACGTATGCTAATCTGACACCTAGCTTATTCCTAAACTAATCTAACTGCGTACAAAAAATGCTGCAGGATGGTAAGCATTCCGCTGCATCGAGCCATTGGCTCAAAAGTTACGCTTTGATCTGAGCTTTATCTGCTTTGATCATTTCAGGGGCTCTTATATACTGCTGGTGAAACATCACGGTGCCAAGGCTTAACGAAAACATTACTACAACGTACAACACTCTACCTACATGGATTAATGTCTTTTATGCATATACGCAGACGAAAATCAGCAGGCTGCATCAAAGCAGAAAATACACACAAAACATGCTGGATACGCATTTAACGCTGCGAGCAATTAGTTTCACAACATTAGTTCTTTCTCTAGAAGGAACAAAAATTATGGTTGATTTTTCAAACCGAGGGATCATTCTTTAAGGTGCCGACTAAACGCGTAAATCGGGGTATTAAAACTAAAACGACTAAACTTGAATTGATAGTTCCTGCCCCATGGACAAGACTGCAAAAAAATTTAGATATTGATTTTTTTGTCAGACTAAAGCCCGGTTCATACTTGTCCTTAAGAGAACAGAGACAGGGACAAGGACAATTTTCGGTCAGCTACTGTGAACAATTGACACACGCGTTTCCGCTAATTTTTGGCATATGATTTGCAAGTCACCCAGCAGCAATCATGCGAAAAGTTGGCTCAATTGCCCAGGCAGTTTTCTTGGAATCGCTTAAGGACAAAACGATAGGGACAAGGACAAGGACGAGTATGAACCGGTGTCACGGGCAAAAGTGTCCCCCTTGTCCCCCCGGACACTTTTGCATAGGCAAAAGTGTCCTATTTGGGCAAAGGTGTCCCCCTTACACTTTTGGTGCTAAAATTGACTATCCCGGTCCTTTATGTGCAATGGAACTGCAAACGCAAAAAAAACTATGTTCTCAAAACCTATACACATTCTAAAAATAGCTTTCAACTTTAAATGCTTTTAACTTTTAACAACTTTCAACAATATGCGCACCTATTTAACTTTAATAGGGTTTCATACTTCAGTATGTCTATGTCATACGGACAAACGGACATCGTAGCCCACAAGAAAACAGTTCCGTCTGTTTTTTCAATTCATACTTTTTCGGAAAAATGAAAATTGGGACATAAGAGACATATGGTTGCATGGGATGTTTGAGCGGAACGTCCGTGTGTCCGTATTCTGTCCTTAAAGAATTTCGGCACAGTTGAACTAACTTCATCGGACAGACGGAAAGATTGAAACTGTGCTGTAACCTGACATACGGTCGAGGGGCAAACATGCGAAACTACGTAGCACTAAAACCAAGCAAGTTAGCAGGTACGCGTTTACGTGTGTGTTAAGACCAGTGACCTCAGTTTAACTTCATTATAAACTTTTTCCACACGATACTTACACGAACACTCGAAGCTACTCGCACACGCACGCTCGAAGCTACTCGCACACGCACACACGAAGTACACTATTTGAGGCCAGGACTTTAGTGAGCACTAACCGTTGCGTATATTTGAAACACGATTTTGAATGAGCAGCTAAGCGCAAACTAAGGGGGACACGCCTTTTGCCCGAGGTAGGACACTTTTGCCTAGACAAAAGTGTACCCTCGGACACTTTTGCCTAGTCAAAACTGTCCGGGGGACACTTTTGACTAGGCGAAACTGTCCGGGAGACACTTTTGACTAGGCAAAAGTGTCCGGGGGACACTTTTGCCCGTGACACCGGGTTTTAATGGACATAAATAATAAATACGCCATCCGTCCAATTTCAGGCGTGTACGTTAAAAACTTGGTAGACAGTTAAGCTACGGGGTCCGATAAAAAAGGGGGCGGGCTTATTTAGATTTTCATTCAGTTCATCTCTATTGATTAGACACTAAATCAATATGTTACAATTTCACAGCTCCTCTAAAAGTGCTTAATTTTTAGGTATCTTGGTTCTGCCTTAGGCTTATTTCAAAATCAACATCAGTTAAACCAGTGTATACAATACCTACTTGTCTTTAGAAATAGAGACAGGAACACTAACAAGGACAAATATTAGTCCGACCACTTATTTTTTCATTCGGAACATAGCGACACTGATACGAAAGAATAAGGACAAGACAGAACCTGGCTTAATGCTTGATAAATGCTAAGGGTCGTTTCATACTCACAGCCGTATGTCCGCTTAAAAATATGAAATAATCACGCTACCAAAATAGTGCATTAGATCAGTGTGTCGCGAGGGTACAATAACAATACAATAAGTATGAATCGCCACTAAGTATGAAACTCTTATCCCCTCTTATGGTAAGTAAAGTCTGCCCAAAAAAATAAAAAAATGCTAGACCCTGAGACAAAAAGAAGCATGCTATTTCATTCCGAAAAAAAACGAATTGCAAGCATCACGACTAAAGCGAGCATTCACAAAATCACGCAGCCTGTTTTGTCTCAGAGTTCAGCAATTTCTGGTTAGACTTTAGGTTTTCTTAAAAAATAAATAAAAATATCCACCAGTTGATGTCAAACAGCCAAGGAGCATCGATCGATCGAAAATGCCCGGCAAAAAATCACTGGCATATGCCCGTTCAATTAGAGATCGAAGCTCAGTTGCGATTCGCCGCAATTTGCCCAAAAATATACCTCTGCTAAAATTATTTCGCGCCGTGAGTGCTCGATTTATATTTATCATCCACGGAATAATCGCAATCGCATTTACGGCATATATTTATGGTGATAACTTTTACTGGGCTTTTGCTGTCTTTCTTGTCGCTATTGTAATCGAAGGCTATCTAGTGATTACGCAGAAACAGGGAAATGAGCCAAGATGGTATGTTCAAAACTTCAGAGTCCATTCATACTTACAGCCGTATGTCCGTTCAGTCGGCAAGATTACGAAATAATCACTCCCCTAATAGTGGATAATTGAAGCTTGTGGCGTGATTATTTCGTAATTTGGCTGTGGCGAGACTATTTCGTAATTTGGCCCGCTGAACAGACATACGGCTATAAGTATGAATTGACCGAAGTCATAATGTCTGCTAACTAAAATTCTTTAAGCAATTAAGATAAAAAAAGCTAACTTCGATCGTTTTCACGGTAGAATTAAAAAAGGAAAAACTCTGCTGACATTATCGTGTTTTTTCCTGTTGAGCCACAGCCCAACAGGTCTTTAAATTTGATTCTGGTATCTTTAACACTGTTCTAGCGTTAAAGTGTTTATGTGCGGAGTGTGTTTTACACGTCTTCTATCTTAGATGTGCATCTGTCACACTGAAATTCCTTGTAGTTTCACTGTGTTGTTGAGATCGGGGCTACTGTTGAGAAGTAATTCGAAATGCAAAAGACTGCCAAAATGTTATCAACTTAGAATCGAACCTATGACCTCATGGTTGAGAATCTATCAAACTAACCACTCGACCACACAGATCACAGAGTCCCGAGACTTCACTAAAAGTACATATATAATTAATAGGATATAAAATATGCTAAGCAAATTGATAACAATAAATATAATAACAATCAAGATCCAAAAACAGTTATATAACACGGCACATAAATCCTTATTGGCAAAATCATAAAATTTAGGACTTAGGACTGGAAAAATTTGTAAAAGGTTGGCCCAGGTCCACAGCGTTAAAATACTCGTACCTAAAATATTCAACGACAACTAAACGATCATGCTCTGTGGTCTCCGTGGCGCAGAGTACTAGCGCATTGGTTTCTTAACCGAAAGTTTGCTAAATCGAGCCCAGCCGGAGACAATTTTTTTTTTAATTTTACGCAATATTCGCTAAGTCGATTAGCTGTTAACTAATTGCAGCAATAACTTATTTTACTGGTTAATTGATAATTAACCCGTAAATTGATCCCGTATCTATTGTGCACTTTGTATAAACTTTGTTAAAATAGCTAAAGAAGATGTTTTGTATAAAAGATAAATCAAGTAAGTAAGTTAATGCTGTAGCTGGCCCAACAGGTTTACGATGGCCTCTGGCCAATGTGCTTAAAAATAAATGGTTGATGCTTACTGAATGCTTGTGCCGCAGATTGGGCTTGTTGCTTTGTTATTTCTTGCATATCTTAATTAATTTTCTCTCTTTGCAAACCAGAAGTCATTTGCATTTTACCCCTTGGCGTAATTTTTTGGTAATTTTGCCAGCTGAACGTATATACGGCTGTAAGTAGGTATGAATCGACCTTAGCCCATTTTGTTTCAGGTTCTGCACGTGTATCTTTCTTTACCTCTGCGGCACCGTACCACCGATGTGGTTCCTACAGTTCTTTCTGTCCAAACACATGACTTTGAAAGACTTGGCTGGAACCGCAGAAGAGATAAGCCATCAACTAGAAATGCCACCACCACTGCGGCTCAACGAAACCAGTTTCACGCTGAGGCTTACGCATAATACCCAGGTAGTCAGGGAAATTGATAATATTGATTACCGATAGGGATCGATCGATACCAAGAGTACATAATAGTGTCTCACTTTAGATATAGAAGAAAAGGGACACTCTTCAGCCTGCCTGTGTTCTAGCGCAGTCCAATGCACTAGTCCTTTTCGGTCTACAAGGCATACCTACCCAGGTATGCGGCCAATCAAAAGCGAGCTGATCTTCTAACTGACCATATGCCTGCGCTACTGTTCTGTGTTGATTTCTAAGTTTTCAAGTATCATTTCTATTCATGTCTTCTCAATTGCTAATTCATGTAAAACTTTCTTTAATTTCAGGTGCATTTAAAATTGCCGATGTCATTCGAAACTTGGGCACAAGTTTTGGAGCAAACTCTGTTGGTTATCTTAATCATCGGACGTTGGATGTTGCCAAAAGGAGAATTGACCCGGGAACAACTATCCCAGATTTTGCTGGGTTACCTAGCAACGGCTGCCGATAGTGTTGATTTTTTTGAAATTTTCAAAGAACCCGCCGTTCGTAGTAGCATGATTTTGAACTACCTAATTCTATCCGTTTGGTCCTTTAGTCTACTACAATACCCCTTAGTAATCAGTAATATTAAGCAAAGAACCGGACAAAAGTTTCTAAGGCTTAACACAGAACATGGAGCAACTTTGCTAAGCCTGAGCACGGAAGAATGTGAAAAAGTCGAAAAAAATTTGAAATTCAAAAATTTCCTTTTCACTTTTCTCAAAAGTGCCACAGTGCGATCAGTGGTGGTCAATATATCGCTGCAAGATATACCGTTTCTGATCACACGAATTTGCCTTCTGAGTGCTTTACGAATTCACAGTTATACCATGTTATTTTTTACCTGCAAAAACACTCTAATATGTTCTTTGCAAATTTATCGACTGATTTCTTTATTTTACGACGAAAATAAAGATCGAAAAAAACGACTGTCACTGCTTTCGGCCCACGAAAGTCGGATTCCGAACAATAATGATCCGAAAATAGAAGTTATTGCTGATGATCGAACCTCGGCGGATATTTCTACCAGCGTTCCAATAATCACCGGAATTTCAATCGTAGAAGAAAGATCCCCTGATTCTGTGGGGAACGACCCGACCCCCCAAACCGAGGGCCCCCCATCCCCAGAGTTTATGCTTCACGGCCGTCGGTCTATCAGCCCCGGGGGGTACTCAAATGACCCCCTAGTCCCCCTAGCCACCCCCGAAACTTCAGACGTTCGAACCGATACCCCCCGAAGCCAGCAAGAGTTCGTTACGGATCAGAGCCAATCAGAAAGCGACTCGGAATGTTCGTCGTATTCCGAAGACAGCACTTTTGATACCATCACAGCTAACACCATCACTGACCGACCAGATTCCCCCCCGAAAAATAAAGATTTTTTGTAAAGTTTGAAAAAATCATTTTTGAATCATCTGATTAGGTTTATCATCCCGTTATGATCATACATGTAACGGAGTCATTTTGGGGGCCTCTACGGCCAAATTTTGGGACCCTCCCCCTTCTGATCGACCAAAAGTACCTCAACTTTTGTAAAATGTTTCAAAAAAGTGCCATTTTTTCTTTATTTTGATTAAATTTTCGAGACCTTCCCTTCCGGCTCCTTGATTTTGCAGGGGGCTCATCCCCCGTATCCCGCCCCCTCTCATACCTATATGGATATGATGTTCATTTATATTTCTAGTTATTGTGTTTTTTCGTCAGTTGTTTTAATTACACGATGAGCACGGAAATCAAATTTGATTTTCCAAATACGGCTCAGCCCCTTGTCTAAAGGTCAAATCAAACTAGAAATCTTGAGTAATATCAACATGACACCAGAATTTGAAAATTAAACAAATTTGAAACTTAAAAAGTGATACATATGACTCCAATGCAAGCCAAAGTTACAAGAGCTTACGAACTATGTCGTATATAATCTGGGCCCGATTTATCGAAGAAAAATGTTCGTCGTTGAAAATTTTGGATTGATCGAAACATTTTCAACGACGAACATAACACGTAATTATAGGACAAGTGTTCGTCGTTGAAAAACAAGTGTTCGTCGTTGAAAAACAAATGTTCGTCGTTGAAAAAGCAAATGTTCGTCGTTGAAAATGTTCGTCGTTGAAAAAACAAATGTCCGTCGTTGAAAAATTTTTAACGGCGAACATTTCAACGGATGTCTTGAGCTCCGTTGAATTGTTCGTCGTTGAAAATTTTTTCAACGACGAGCTTTTGTCTTTTAGAACATAATAATGTTCTAAAAAAACAAAGCTCGTCGTTGAAAAACTTTTCAACGACGAACTTTCAACGACGAACATTTGTTTTTCAACGACGAAAATTTGTTTTTCAACGCCGACCATTTGCTTTTTCAACGACGAACATTTGATGTTTCGATAAATCGGTCCATGAAGAAGTCACTACGAGTAAATGCCTATTCACACGAGCGCGCATTTTGCTGCTTGGCGTACGCCATGGCACACGAACAGGCTCCTTGGTGCTCCTGAAATGTGGGTTTTGGACATTATTGTGAAAATGCGCCAAAATAATCATACATAGTAAGAACAAAAGTTGTTCAGGCTTGAATTTCCTTCAATTTGATGTACTCGCAGATTGAAAATTTTTTGAAAATTTTTGAGCTTTTTTCAGCAAGAAAAATAGATTTTCACGGAAATAGCTTTATAAGCCAGTGTATTTACACGTATGTGATGATTTTGGAAGATTAAAAAACACTAGTAGCTGTGTTTTACTTGAACATACTTGAAAATTTTCGGTGTTTTATTGAGTGTGGTGTAATTTTTTTGTAAAATAAAGCAGCATTTTCTGCATGATGCTGAAATAAAGTGCGCAAGAATACAAACGCAAATTTTCGGCTTGCGATTTTAAAAAATTGGCTCTACTAGAAAACGCAAAATTTAGCACATTAATGTACCTAGTTGTCTTCGAGCGGTCGCAAAATTTGATTTTGAGCAAATCGAAAGTATTTAAAAAATTCAGTTAAATTTACGTTGTTCGAAAATCGTGATTTTAGTGTTTTTCAATATATCAATCATTTTTATCAAAAATGAGATTTTGCGACGGCTCGATCACGTTATGCCAAGAATGGGCTATTTGGTTGTGCAACAGCTATCTACCTGTGAAGAGAAATCGCAAGCCGAAATTCCACTCACGTTTGGTCTACAGTGAATGCTAATTAGCATCAATCAACTTCATATTTTGTGTTTGGGTATACTTTTACACCAGCTTGCTATTGTGCATCTAAAATTGGTCACTGACTGCCGTTTTTAGAAGTCATATTTCAGGAGCGCCACCTTAAAATGCTCACACTGCCTGCTGCATTTTATTGCACAATGAGCAGACAGTGTGCGTATGTGAACAATCTAATTATAGAATGCGCCCTCGTGTGAATTAGGCACGTTACACCAGCAGCAATTTTAATTTTATACGATAAAGTTCGAGATACGCAGAGTGATAAACCTAGTTCATACTTGTCCATTGTATACACGTGTCCGTAAGCCAGTAAACAAGTACACACAGTTTTTGGCCATGATTCACAAAAAGGTGTTCAGTTTAGCCTCGGTCTAAAATGTTCTCTTCGAATGCACTAACATCCGATAAAAAATTCTGTAAATTCACACTATCACGTGTTGGAGTTAAGTAATAACTTTACGGACAAACGGACACGCTTACTGTACAAATATGACCTAGACTGATAACCGGGCTCACAAACCATTTGCAATACGATCTGTTTATTTGCAAATTCGCATCAATAATGATAAGATAGTCAAAATAGAATAGATCAAATATCAGTAGATACTAATAATATATTAAATCTATATTTATGGAACCAAGAGTGCATACCAAGTATGCATACAGCGCTACATACAATTACACCAGAGCCAAGATTCATACATGCTATAACAGGTATGTAGGTATTCTAGTAAGACTCGATTCATACTTCCAGCCGTATGTCCGTTTCGCCGGCAAAATTACAAAACAATCATGCCACTGATCGCGTGGGTATAAGATGAGCTTGTGTTGTGTGAGTATTTAGTCATTCCGCCAATCGAACGGACATTCAGCTATAAATATGAATCGACCCTAAAGGGGACAATACCTACAATTGAGCTTCTACATTGAGTGCAAAAAGCGCTAATGGGACTGGATACTACTCTGATCACGCTCTTGTCCACCGACTTTAACAAAATGAATTTTTCCTATTCCCAGCAAACTTGTCCATTATCTTTAACAAGCTACATTTTTCTGCTTTATAGCGCAATTCTTATTCTATTCAAAGTGGATCCCAATGGGGACATTTTGATAATTGTATTGCTCATTACATAATACTAAAAATCCATCCGCAAGATTTCGATTAACGTAAGCATCCGTAAGTAGTACCTACAAGTTTTATAACCGAAAAGCCCAAATGATAAAAACAACTTTCAGCACAGTATAAGTATTAATAAGTTTGTTACTATTACAGTATTATCATCAAATTATATAACGAGTATATAAGGGTCGATTCTTATATACTTACAGTCGTAGGTCCGTTCGGCAGGCAAAATTACGAAACAATTACACCGTAATAGTGTCTTAAAGATCCGCTTGTGGCGTGATTATGTCGTACTTTTGTTGGCGGAATGGACATACGGCTGTAAGTATGAATCGACCCTAAGCGTATTATCCAAAATTGGATCTAGTGAATTAGAAGTAAATCGAATTCGTGAAAAACTCAGCAATATATTAACATGACATTGTGAAAACCGGTCCACTTCAACATTAGTCGAACATGCAAAAATGGTGACTTTCGCAAAAAATTGCAAATATTAAAATATTTTAGCAAGATCCAATAAAACAACACTTTTATAAGTATATATGTAAAATGGGTTTATATGGCCAATCGAAGAAACAAACATATAATTGTGATATAATATAAACCACTACACACAGCTGAACACTACTGTTGTTTTGATACCGCAAAATAATTATAATTAGAAAAGAAACTTAAAATGTACAAGCTTTTGATGTTTGTCGCTTGCAAAAGACTAAAAAATGATATAAATATGATCCCTTTAATACAAATTGTAGTACTGATAATAGTATCAAACACATAGATGCCCAAGTATCATATTTATATCAAAAGTATCAAAATGGTATCAAAACACCACTATTGAATACTAAAAGCACACGCAACAGTTAAGGTAAGATCAGTTCTGAAAAATAGAACATTATACCAATACGAGTACAATATGACATAACTAAAGTCTGACCAACAAAAAATATGTAAACCTTCAAACAGAATAGGTGCGCGATTTTTGCGACTACTTGCTGTACTGTTGATTAATGAAATTAGTTCTTTTCGCAACGAAATCACATGCTCTATTTTGTCTCAGGGTCCAGCAATTTTTGGTCAGACTTTGAGAAATATATAATTTCAAGAAAACTAGTGCCAAAAGAAGTTAAATTGCTGAATTTTAGAGTAGAACATCAATTATTACTGTTTGAAGTTTGAAGTACTGAACACTACTGAAAATTATAATCAAATTATAAACATAGAAAACGGACCAAAACTATAGTGTGACCAAAAATTGTCGGATTCTGAGGCAAAACAAAACACATTTCATTAAGAAAAAACGAAATTAAATTAACAACAGCACGGCTATTCTGACTCAGGGTTGAACAATTTTTCGTCAGTTTTTTGTCCAAATTCTATTCTGCTAATAAATAACAAAATTAAATAGCTTCTACAACATAATACAGACATGTATACAAAAATAGAGCTTATCTTTACACAGCACCATATCAAATATAATATAGCATACAATCAATAGATAAAAATAAAATCTATCACTAATGGTTACAAAAAAATATTTTTTAAAAATTTCATCTCAAATGCATCGCTCGTTGGACTTGTAGACAGTTTAAAATTTTTTTCAGCCCTCAGAAAGGACTGTCAATGCCGGTTCATACTTGTCCTTAAGAACAAAGGGACAGGGACAAGGACTCGGTCAGCTATTATAAAGCAATGACAAATGGTTTTAATGTTCTGCTCTCCAATTGGACTTCACCCAAACTTTGTTCCAGTAAACAATGTAGACTAATTGAACAGATTTCTCAAAACTGCTTAAGGACAAAACGACAAGGACAAGAATGAACCAGGATTAACTGTTATCATCCAAATAAGGCCAAGCGGACCACTCTAAGCTTGCTTAGCAGGCCTTCAAATGGGTGTTTTTCTATATATTTATTAATTGTATATATTTATTTAATTAATCTAAATATTTAGTTACTGTATTCGATATCTGGGGGGTACCAAGTAATCTGAGTCATTCAAGCAGGGGGAGCGGAAGGGTCGGTTTTGCCTTTTTAATTATTAACACTCATTATTTAACACTAAAAACCTGCATTTTAAAATTAATTACTGTTTCACAAAAAATAATGTCTCACTTATCAATGTCTCACTTATTAGAAATATCAGATGTCTAAAATGTACAAATCACTAAAAACCACAAACATAAATAGCTGCAAACTGACCAATCAGAGACAAGAAATTAGTAAACAAAAAAGCTGCGTACAAAATATGCTAAGCATCACCGGCCTACCGTAAGACTAGATAAACCACATGCGAATTTCACAGATTAGATTTACACAAAAATTCAGCGAATTAGATTATTTTTCATTTTTTTATTTCTAATTTTTAAGAAAGTATATATATATATATATATATATATATATATATATATATATATATATATATATGTGACAACTTATTGAAAATTCTGCAAAGAAAATCTTTTCTAGACATCTGGAAATAGTTATAACTGATAACAATCATTAATCAACAACACACAGAAAAACATAAAACTAAAAAACTTCGTTGCTAAAAATAGCCACAGCAAAAACTATTAACCTTAACTGATTTAAAATCGATATTATCAAAACAATTAAGTACTGTATTGATAAGCAAACTCATCGTGAGAATATTTCCCCTGCTACAGATGTTATGTATTTTTTATTATATATATATATATATATATATATATATATATATATATAAATTACAAGTATTTCATATATTTGCGTACGTATATATACCAATTATATATACGTACATTGAAACGAGCCCTCCGGAACAGTCAGGCTCAGCAGGAAAAGTTTTAATTTGAAAAAATTAAAAACTTCTCACTCTGCTACTAGCAAAGTTACGTATGTATGTCATATCAAAGTATATATATGTCTTATCACGCACACCTAACGTTACTATTACAATCTAATGTGATAATTTTAAGTTTTTCAATGAGCCATGTTATATATTATAATATAAAATGTATAACTTACGTGATTTTACAATTACACAGTTGAACTTTACAGAAATTATAAACATCCATACAAAAGTCTAGAAGCCAAAATCTACAATATTATAGGTGTCTAAAATAACCACATCGGATACTATGTTCTAAATGATATTATTACAAGTAAAACATACAAAATACAAAAAATAAATTCTACTAAATAAAATAAAAATTACAGCAAGACTCTAAAATTGCAACTAAGTAAGGCAAAACGCGTGTGATATATAAATATCATATTATAAATCGAATTAACTCTTGTGCATTCTCTTAATTTTGTATAATTTCTTTAATAATAAAATTAATGAGGAGCTAACAAGAGTTAATCATTATGAACAAATTATTACAAGTACAACAACAAGTGGTTCACAAGCAGAACAACAATTATTAGTGTCAAGTAGATAACAAATAAAACAAATTCATGCAAATATCGTACTATAAAAGCCGATTCAAGTCTTACTAAAGTCTGACCAGAAATTATTGCTGAACTTTGGGACAAAACAGGTGGCGTGATTTTTGCGACTACTCGCTGTACTCTTGATGCTTGCAATTCGTTCTTTCCGTAATGAAATCGTGTGTGTCTTCTTGTCTCAGGGTCCAGCATTTTTTGGTCAGACTTCAGGTTGCAGTAAACTACGGACAAAATAAGAATTTCGCTATAAACTGGGTTTATACTTGTCCCTCAGAGTAATAATAATATGTTCGTCCACAATTTTTTACCTAAATGCTAAAACGATAAAAAATTTAAAATAAATTTTCGATTCACACAACCATGTCTGCTAAGTGGACAAAATTATGAAACACTCTGGAAACATTTGGATATTTTTATCATCGAGTGAAATTTCTTCATGACCATACAGGTCAAAAAACGACTGCCATTAAAATGACCTTTACTTTGGCAATGCTTTTTTAAATACTACAAACCAGCCGTCTCTAACGAACAATTTCCAAATGTTTTTGTAGTCTGAGAAAAAACATTTACACTCCTTGTGCTCAAGCTAAATCGGCTCTTCAGCATTACAAATAAAAATGTCAATACATAAAATAAGTCACTGCAAAAGAAATTCTAAATAGTAGTACTCTTTTACTGCTAACGGTATGGGGCCAATAAAGATTTAAAAAAACTAAATCATAATGTGATTTGTGCATTTATATATATATATATAAATAATAAAAAATAGCTGCTCAACAAATCCCAATAATTTACGCAAAAAAATGCAAACAAAAAATCGTCTCCAATCTCTACTAACCCAGAAAGCTATACATACCAATATCATTTTTTCAACTTCCAAAACATTATTTAATTTCATTGAGTTAATCCATTCAGGTAATATTATTTTTGGAGGGTGTGGCAGCCTCATAAAAGAGCACATAGGCTTCCGAGGAGACGACCGACGCTTCGTTCACAAGGCTTACTCTGAAATTAAAAATAAAATATTTAAACATAAAATATAAATAGATTATTACATATAATAATAACAAAACAAAGTTTTATAAAAGTTTTTCAGCCGAAGAATTACTCAACGAAAACAAAGTACAGGCTTTTAAGCGTGGTGCACAACTTATATAACTATTGATTGAAAACAAAACTGGTAGTAGTGATATCGAAAAAAAATCTTAACTCAAAAAAATCACATAAAAGCACAAAATCTCATAGTTATAGTTTGAGTTAAATACGCCGACATAAATTCCATCTACGTCTAAATGATAATATTTAATAGCCCCCCCTAAAAAATAGGGGTATATAAAGCACCAACCTGGTATCGTCATACATATACCACTGGTGTGTGGTGGGGTGTTTGCAGTACGCGGTATAATGGCCACACAGTGGGGTACCAGAATGATTGCTCACGCCATACAAATTGTACACTGGGCAACCACCTAGAACATATCATCATATAACATGCAAATGAGGTTGCGTTTTATATAATATGCAAATGAGATTGCGTTTCATAAAAGCACAAAACATAATAGAAATTAAACCAGTCTGTCTATCTTCACAACAAGCTTAACGCACAACGAGCACTTTTGGATTAAATTTATAGATTCAGAATAATTTTTCTATTTAGAAATTTAAATTTCCAGATTTTCAAGTAACAAATTGTTAAAAATAGACATCAAGTCAAAACCCTGTCTGTAATCAACGGGTTAAATTTTGTTGCTATGTGAATTTTTGGCTACGAGTGTGTAAAGACACAACCTACACAACAAATAACAACCTATCAAAAGTCCGCGTTCAAGTATCACATTCAGTTAGTTTCATTAATGTCAATGATTTTTCTAATATTTGCAAAAACTTTGGAAACTCAATAACAATACAATATAATGATACAAAAAAAATATATTGATTCAAATGTAGTCAAAAAAGAAAACCTAAACAAAAAAAACATTAAAAACAGTTGGTAGCTTACTAGTCGATGAGGCATAGACAGAAAGATCAAGATTATTGATGGGGAAATCGACCAAGGTCGACAGACGCGACCGATAGCGCTCGCCAGAGAAACGTTTTAGATCTAAAAAATAAATAAACAAAAAAATAACTATCATTTCAAGTAGAAAACAAAAAAATTTCGGTTGAAAAATGTAATAGCGCAACTATAAGCCATACTACACGGCGTATCGCGACGCAATAGCGTATATATAGTCAGCAGTAAAATTCTAGCGCCACTAATATTGACGCGTTATGAGCGACGTGATTTTTTTGTAATTGTTTTAAACCTCATGATCGCTTCACACAAAAAATTGCTAGCCAAAAAACTCCCAATTTCGCAAAAAACAATTACTTGTGCTCACAAAGGCATTCTTAATTGTATTTCAATAAAAACTGTATATTTCATACGATCACCACTGCCTAGATTTCGTTAAAGTTCACTGTAAGTGAACCAGCTAAAATCTAGCGTAAATAAATAAGAAATATTATAGTTTACATTCGTACAAAATAACAAAAAATTGGTCAAAACTTACGAAGCACCAAAACTTTTGGAAAACGATGTATGAAAAAGCGTTTGTAGCATCGGCGGCGAGTTTTGCAACTTTCACACGTCTGGAAAACAAAAATTTACACCTTTTTATTTTGTCATTTTACCAGTTTAAACAACTTAAGCTCTACAACTTGTAGTAACTAGTAAGTGTTGATAAATAAAACGTTTGCATTTGAATAATAGCATAGTACATTATATAATAAAAGAAAAGTGCGGACACTGTGGCACTATAGTCTGACCAAAAAGTGTATCAAATTTTTTTTAGTTTTGATTTTTCTATTGAAAAACGTCATTTTTGGCCTGTTTTATTCGCTGTAACTCAGCAAATACTCAACCAAATCTGATAAATTCTAAATCAATAGACGCGTTGTGACCTCGCACAGTCTGTGAAAGTAATAAAATTTCAAAATTTGATACTAATTTTTTCAATATTTGTCAGGTTTACAGTCATTTTTCAGCAATTTTTGTTCAAGATTAGTTAAAATAAATTAGTTATTAGATTAGTTCAAATCATTATTCACAGTCTATGGGTTTTTTTTTTTTTTTTATTTGATTTCTGTTTTTGGGGGGTTGGGGGGGGGGGGGGGCCTATATTTTGTGTGCGCCCAACAAAAATTTATACACGCATATCAGCGTGTAGAATGTTTGAACGCATGCACATGCATGCTCATCAAGCACTAATTTTTGACAAGTAATAAAAACAGCTATATCTTTTTGCTGCATAACTTTGCTCAATCCAATCAAAAGCACATGTTTTTGGTATATATCAAATGAAAGCCAAAGAACTAAACTTTATTGTGGTAACAATTATTTTAACTAATCCTGAACAAAAATTGCTGAAAAATGACTGTAAACCTGACAAATATTGAAAAAGTTAGTATCAAATTTTGAAAATTTATTACTTTCACAGACTGTGCGAGGTCACAACGCGTCTATTGATTTAGAATTTATCAGATTTGGTTGAGTATTTGCTGAGTTACAGCGAATAAAACGGGCCAAAAATGACGTTTTTCAATAGAAAAATCAAAACTAAAAAAATTTGATAATTTTTGACAGGTGCATGCTATAGTGATGTTGTATATATCGTTAGACGCAGAATGGAATGGGCTATCGAACGATATCTAATACATTAGGTTTCCTGTAATTAGGCGGGAAAAATATATTTTATTTGAATTAAAACTTTTAACTTCAAATTTTGCGAAATAATTTAACTTCATGAAAATCTCCATCAAAAATGCTTTCGAATGATATATACATTATGGGGGTTACCTCAAACGACTAAGCTGCTATGAAGCAATGAAGTTCCGTACATACACTTTTTGGTCAGACTATAGTTGGGTTGTCATAACTAGGCGAATCAAATCAGGTTTTATATACTTCGCTTGCAGGATCGGAAGTTAATATCTAGAGACATTCCCTAATTTAAGGTGGTAGTTACGTTTTCGACAGTTTTTATAACGTGCTATAACTTTTGATTGACTCAATGAATTCAATAGCTGTCTTTTTCACGTTAAAGAACTTGACTGAAACTACATTTATGCACATTATCTAGCTTAAATCTGTAACAAGCTAGTCAGCAGACACTGTAAAAGTAGTCAAATTTCGTGAATTTTTGCATTTTTCTTGTTTTGCTTGTAAAATTGACAGTGTAACTACAACTAATTTCTTTCTTTACACCAACATAGCCAATAACAGGGTGAATTTTAATGCTAAGTTTGGTGCATTTATATGATGCCGAAAAGAAGTTACGGACCTTTAATTTTGAACTTTTTCGAATTTTGAAAAATATACGAAATTTTGAATCTTAATTTTTTCACGAAATAGGCTAAATTAGTACAAATAAAAAAATTGACACATCACAAATTGTCTGAAAAACATGTAAAATAACGCATGAAAAGATTGCAACATCGAGACTTGAGATTTAGTCCACGGAAGTACATTTTTACAGATTTATGTGAATGAAATTGATGTAACGCAAAATTTAAGCAAACAAAAACTTTGAAATTTTAGTGTAAAATAGACACATATGTGTGCCAATTTATCCCAAATTTTGAACAAAATCCGTTTAGTAGTTGTCACGTTTTGCGGACTTTTGTGTAATGTACTTTAGTTCAAAATGAAATGTTACATAAATGTGACGTAATCTCAAAAAGTGAAAAGCGGAAGGATAAGTTTTGGCATCTAAATTGAAGGTTTTTGACATGCCCGTGTGTCATTTTTTTCTTTTTTCAATAAACGGCTGTTTTGACTAGCTACTACTTTGGCTCAGCTTAACATAAAATTTACGAAAAATTGTCGTAACTGGCTGAAAAATATTTTATGTGAAAATTAAAAATGATTGTTTCAAGCTATTTTAGCAAGCATTTATCTCATAATAATTTGTAGTTTCCTAAATTAATATGCGTACAATAAATTATTGATTGAAAATTAATCGTAAGTTGTCAAATGTTACTCCTGCAAAACTGTCGAAAACGTTACTACCACCTTAAACAACCATTTTTTACTTTTAGGTAGCTATAATAACACTGAACTACGCATACATTAACACGGGGGTTTAATCTGGGGGGTCCTGTACCGACATTTTGACTACCCCTGTACCAAGTCAGACAGAAAAATGATCGCATTTTAGCGAAAAAATTGCCGATTTTTGTAAAATGCGGCCAAATTAACTTTTTTTGGCGTGAAAATTGACTGTTTTTGAAAATTTTGGCCAAAATATAGTTAAAAGTTACATAAATTTGATAGAAACTCCGATATTTAAAAGCAAATTTTCCAGAAACCTTGCTTACCCTTGTACCGTGGCTCTAATTTTCCTTGCCCTTGTACCAAATTCAAAAAGCTGGGGGTCCCGAGCCCCCCCTTGTGTGAAACTGTGGGCAGTAGGTATGCTCTGGTTTTGGAAACTAGTTCGTAGCCTGACCATTCTTTAACACAAGAAAAAAGCTAATTAAAACCAAACCATTCTTCAACCACTGTGCAAAAAAATCAAGTTCCACTACGTAAAGTGCATCTATCTGACTCAATGCTCAGCCAAACAAAATCTAAAGTCTAATCTAAGCCCTCTAATCTAATCCGACTTAAAATAACTATCTTAATCCGTCTAATATACCGGTTTCTCGTCCCCGTCTAATGTCTCCTCCCTGGTGAAATCGTCCAGACAGTCTTTGAGGCTGACAGAGCGCCGGTGTGAGGGTATGGGGAGGGAGAGGTCCCAGAAGGGGTCAAAGGTCACACTCACGTGACTGCAATGGCTGCAGCGAAGCTCCGACTTCAGCTGACCCACAAAAATGTCTGCAAAAAACAACACAAGCCAGTTCAAAAAAACATCAGCCACTAAGCCCGGTTCAGACGATAGACTTGTCCTTATTGTTTTGTTCCTAAGCCATTTCTAAACAACGGGCCAACTGAGTGCAGCAGTTTTTTGCATGAACAAATTAAGGGTCAAGTATAATTTTTGTGTCGCTTTTTCACATTCATTGTCCTTATCTCTGTCTCCATGATTCCATGTCCTCAAGGCCAAACATGAACCAGGCTTGAGATACAGACCAGGTCATACTTGTCCTTAAGAACATAGGGACAGGGACAAGACCAAGGATTTCCCATCAGCTGGTGTGAAGCATTGACAAAATCGTATCACCTAATTATTTTAGCCAGGTAGTTTTTTTGGAATTGCTTGAGGAAAAAACGATACGGAGACTATATTACATTTTTCTCAGAGCTCCAATTTCAAAAAAATTCAAAACTTCCCCAAAAAACTTCTATATAACCCCTGTAACGCACCAACAATTTTGCTATTATCGATGCTGAGATATCGTTTCCACGACTCGTCGGCTTTGCGTTCATCCGGCAGGCTGTCTGGGATTTCTCCAGCATAACTGGGCTTGCTGCGCACTCGATTGATGTCCTCGTGCAGGCCTTGCAGTAGATAGCGCAAGAACTCTTGTGAGTCTTGTTGGCTGCAAAAAATAACAAAGGGCACTAAGAGTACAACATACATGTATGAGAGGGGGATGGGGAGGGACCCCAAAATCGAGGGGCGGGGGGAACGGTTCCGAAAATTTGGACAGTAAAATGGTACTTGTGAAAATTTTGTGTATATTTGGCCGATCAGAGAAGGCAAAGATTTTAGCCAAGAGCCCACCAAAAACACTGACTCCGTTACATGTATGAGTACATACATAATATAATATAGTATGATCTCACTGGAACTTGAAAAAAATCGAACAAGGGGCGCCACATAAAATCATGCCAATTATGAAACTTAATTCAAACTCTTCTTGACGAATGAAACTCACTAAGACGAAGCCGCTCAAAAAATATGACAACAAAATGTAAGTCATCGCAAAATATTTTATATCTTTCGCAATTTTTTCGTTTTTTTTCGCTCACTTTCGAAAAATTGTACAGCCTGCTGAATTTAGCGTTTTCTGGCACCATTTTTTCAGCTCCAATGCAGGGAGCTTGTCCCGATGGGTCAAATCTGGGGGGGGGCTGTTCCGATATCTCAAATCAGGATGGAGTCTGCCTGGACCCTTACCAGATCTCTCCGTGTAAATCTGTGGCCATGGGGCTGTTTTTGGGTAAATTATAACCTAATACTATTAATGTTTTAAATGAGAAATAGAATATACGAGACTTAGGGGGGCTGTGGTGTAGTGGTCAGCATGCTTGTCGTCGACGCAAGCGGCCCGAGTTCGATTCCCGGCGCCTCCCACGTCTTATTTTTTAAATTTGGGGCAACCTCGTTATTCCAACATTAACATCACTTCTAGCAGCCCCCACATCCTTTTGATTTCCCCCAACAGCCACTATGGCGTGCCTTATTGTCGATCGATACCGACAACGCCGATCATAGACACACCTGTATCCAACAAAACGTGGAGCAAACTTCTGGACTTGATTTTTGAATCGGTCCGGAGCCACATAGCCGTTATTCCCGTCCCACAATTCGCTCAGCAGGTCGCAAAAGGCTGCAAAAAACACAAGATATAATTGGGGTTAGTACATCACTTTTTTTGATTAAGCTGGATTATTAGATTTAATGTTATTGCCCCTAAGTTGGCTAGAAATATAAATCTAACCTATCCTAGATACAAGGGCGGTGCCCTTTGGTTTCTATGGTCCGACCGGAAAAAATTTCGGTCACGTCTCTAATTGACCAAATTTGACCTAAAAATAAAAAATTTCCCCAATTTTTTTCTGGGGGCTGCAGCCCCCAGACCCCTGCAACTATGTGGCTCAATGTTTCTTGCTTTTGCGTTCCATTAAAGCCTATGCATGTATACACAAGTACATTAGGCCGCATGTCTAAACGAGTACATTATGCGGCATTTAGTAAGTTGTGTAATACAATGTCTGATCTGATATTTCCATTTTGTGTTTTATTTTCCAGTCGGAAAATATTTCTGATACGTCTCCTGTTGACCAAATTCGGCCTAAAAATTGAAAAATCTCCATTTTCTCCATCCATTTTCCAGACCCCCGTATCAGTGAATTTTTTTTCTGGCTACACCACTAGCTTTTATAACAAGCATACTCAACTCATTCGCCTTGATACGGCTGCGGCTATAACAAGGTAGCGTAAAGCTAAAAAACGCTATTATAAAAAGTGAAAAAATTTCTTCAGACCTCCGCCCCCCCCCCGAAATCGAAGTCTGGGACCGCCAGTGACTAGATACTAAAAATAAGTTCATTTCCGATACAATTCACTATAAATAATCTTTGCTGCGGCTCTCTAGCCTATTACTAACGCTTATATTGCTCAATGCGTACTGCTTGCGGCATATACATATACAAAGGGGTTAAAGCTAAACATGGCATGGGATCATTCATGCATATTTATGTCACAGTCTCCAAAATTAGTGGGTTCTGTCATCAGGGGCGTAGCCAGGGGGGGGGGGAATGGGGGAAATTCCCCCCCCCCCCGAAAATTTTTCCGACTGAAATTTTACACAAGGGTCACCCCTTTGGTTTTTATGGTCCGGCCGGAAAAAATTTCTGATACATCTCCAATTGACCAAATTTGGCCTATAAATCAAAAAGTTTCCCAATTTTTTTCTGGGGGCTGCCGCCCCCAGACCCATGCAACTCTTTCGCATAGTCTTCCTTGCTTTTATCTTAAATGAAAACATGTGTATGTACATACATCTGCATTGTGCCCTATGAATTTGCTTAATACAATGTTTGGTGTATCGTTTTAGCTGTTTTTTGTTACAAAAAATACATTTTTAGTATATAATTTTACAGTTTTTATGTCAAAAAATTTCGGAAAAGTTGCTAATTTGCTAGCTTCTGGACCACTGCCGGCCACCGTTTTTGTAATTTTCGGAGGTTTGAGCTCCAATTTTACGTTCGATGCTGCAGCGGTGGAAAATATGCATGTTTTTGACCGAAAAATAGTAATATGTGTCGTTTTTTGCGTTAATATCGCAATTAAGTGCATTTTAACACATTTCAAAAAAAATCGAAAAGTCATTCCCCCCCGAAATGTTTTTCTGGCTACGCCAGTGTCTGTCATTATCACTTATCAAGGAGTCCTCATTAGGGAAACTGTGTTCTAAAGCCAGAATTCTGCAAACATGAGAGATGACAAATATAAAAGGCACACTATTCCCAACTGCAGATATCCGATGTATGAGGGGGGTGGGGGGATGGGGGGACCCCCCCACCCAAAATCGAGGAGCCGGGGAGAGGGTCCCCAAATTTTGGACAAAATTTAGAAAAAACGGCCTTTTTTGCGAAAGTTTTACAAAATTCATGGTATTTTTGGTCGACCATGGGGGCAGGATCCCAAAATTTGGTCGGAGACCCACCAAAATTTTGACCCCGGTAGATGTATGATATATATTTATGTACATACCTTTAAAAAGGGATCCCTTCATCCGGCTGGTATTGTTGTTGAGATCCGCCGACCACTCGGACAGACAGTACTGGTGCAGGGGCTTGGTGTTGCTCAGGCACTGAATGATGGAGCTCATGAAGCACTGAAAAAAACTAAATAATTAAAAAACTAAAACTTGAAAAAACTTAAAACTAAAAATTGAAAAAAGCAAGCAAAAACACATCTAACGCCCGGTTAATGCTTGTCCTTAAGTAGATAGGGATAGGGACAAAATAGTTCAGTCAGCTATTGACACAAAATCTTGTTTCGTCTAATTTTTTGCACACAAACTAAACCTCAACAATATATATACATTTTCTCCCCATAAAAAAAACTGTATCATATAACTGTATTCGTGTAGTTTTTGTAGAACTGCTTAAGGACAAAGACAAGATGAACCGGGCCCGGGCTTCAGCCGAGGACCTTCTAGATCCTATGAACGCTCACGTCTACATCTTGCAATCTAAGCAAGCAGGCAAAGTATATAACGGTGACTATTCCTAAACCTAAGCCCAAGATTATATAAGCTGGAGCATCAAAGCTACAAGGAAAACGCACCCACTGCTTTCATAATTTACTTCGATAAACTACTTCAAGTCTGAAAAAGCCACTCCGATTTCTTACTACAACAATTACTGTAAAATACAAACTGGCCACGAACAGACATAATATACGTATTGATTATGTTATAGATCACAGAAAAAATATCATCACCCAGGCTGGGTTTTTTTGCGCAAAAAGGTTCGCAATTGCGAAAAAGAATTGATGATTGCGAAAAATTTTCAAACCTTTTCGCAAAATTGCTAAAAATATTTTGACGCACTGAAGGTGAACTTGAAAGAAAGTCTATGCGCTGATTTTTGTGGTTTAGTCGGAAAACATTTCCGATACGTTCCCAATTGACCAAATTTCACCTGAAAATTGAAAATTTCTCCGAGTTTTTCTGATTCCCTAGGTTCGGACTCGTGCAACTTTGTGACTTGATGTTTCTAGTGACTGTAAATGGCAAACATTTTCTTCCATGTATCATCACACCGACTGCATGTTGAACTTGAACTTGAACTTAAACCCATTAGCGGTTGAAAGCATGTAACACTAATAGACAGTATAATAGAGGCCGGAGGTGACATAATTAAGAAACAATTCAAAATGTTAGCATTTTCAGGCCTAACTTGGTCATTGGCCGGGTCTTCTGAAATTACGGCTGAGCATCGATTGTGAAAATAATGAAAAATTACACAAAATTCTCAGGAGCGTCAGTCTTAATCCTGTATATATAGGCGGAATAATGTTTTATGAGCATTTAAATGAAAATCTATTGCATTAACTAACAACAGTGTATAAGTCTGCGAAAAAATTTGATTTTGCGAAAAAAATTTCAAGCTTTTCGCAAAATTGCGAAAATATGCCGGCGAAAAAAACCCAGCACCCAGGACAAAAAGCACCCACCGTATTGCCCAGATTTCGCAGTCCGGTCAGGCCGCTGGTTCGACTGTCTCGATTGGTCGTCACACGGCACCCACCACTCACCGCTCGCGGAAGCTGGAAACAGCACAAACCAACACACGTCTAACTTGTATAAACAGCTTATGTAATATATAATAATGGGGTCCGTCCCATACGTAGACAACTAGCGAATTCTGGTAGGGGAGGGGTGAGCCATCGGGGTCAACATGCGTCAACTTTAGTATATAATATACATACATGTATATATAGTTGGGGGAGGATGGGATGGGGGGGGTGAAGACCCCCCAAAAATTGCGCCCCCCCCCAAAAAAAAATGCGGTCCCGGGGTAGGGAGGGGGGTCCCGCCAGGGGGTAATGAGAGGCGAGGGTCCTGGCGGGAGTAAAATTTTGACCAAAATTTGAAAATATCAGCATTTTTTTGTGAATTTTAAGCGATTTTTACCAATATTTTCGCCATAATCGGTATTTTTTGGTAGAAAAAGGTAACAATTGCGTCATTTTTTGGAGAAGGGGGTCAAAAATGAGTTGGAGGGGGTCTCACCAAGGGGAAGAGGGGTACCCAAAATTTTGGTGCTGTTATAGTAAGCTATTATCCAAAAATTAAATAAATTATATATAATTACTCAAAACTGCCAAAACTTACAGTAGCATTCTTCTCGAAAATTGGCCCACCGGCGACTGAGGTACCATTGGTAACAGCGGCACTGGTGGAACTGCCCAGCCGACTGAACTTTTCGCCACTAGAGCTACCCGAGTAGGGCGAGCGGCCGTACAGGCTTCCACTGGTGGTTCCGGAGGCCAGAAAATCATTGCCGCTATCGTCTTCGTCGTAGGATTCACTGGACGCTAGCGAAGCGCGTACCGCCACCACGTCCGGCACAGAAGCTGAGGGCAGAAGGGAGGGCGTTTTTCGAAGGCTGTAGAGCGAAGGGGATCGCAGGCCGGTCTGAGACGCCAACAAGCTCAGCGAATCTCTTTCTTCCGTGGTGCTGTCCTCCAGAAAATGATCATAGGATCTCAGACCCACCCCGGACGACTTTGAGCCGCTCGATAGACCGCGAGCCGACGGATAGACAGAGGACAGGGACATTTGACTGCGGCGGCTGAAGGGTGACGAAGACAAATAGGAAGAGCCGCCACCGCCGCCGCCGCGTTCAACGTCACTGCTCAGACGCTCAAATCTCTGCGTGATATCACGCACCTGATTGACGTACGGCTGGTAGCTGCCATAGCTTTGGCTGTCGGCTGCCGCGGCCCGGCGACTAGCGGCGCTGCCGGCCGGTGATCCATATCCGGCCCCGGATCGGTCAGTGCTGGCTGAGCGATAGTAGAGATCGCTGGATCTCAGTCGGCTCGGACTGCTGGCATACTGACCCGGACTGCTGCTAAGCCCAGATTTCAGATCATCGCTGGTGGCCAAGCGTCGATCCACGCGAGAACTGCCGGTTCCAGAGACGATCAAGGGTCGCGTACGATAGGAGGTCGGCTGGTCGCCACTAGACCGGCTACCCGATGACCCATAGCTCGACTTGCGACTTGCATAGGAGGAGGAATAGTAGCTGGGGCTGTCGTAGGGAGAATATGCATAGCCATTTACCACGGACATCTATGGGCAACAAACAGAAACGGGCTCAACGGGAACGCACTAGTAGCTAATTGAAAAATCAGTCAAATAATGTAGCACTAAAAATTTCGCTGGTTAGGAGCCAAGCCAGTTAACGGGACGACTTAAAGTTACAGGTAGATCGGCTTCAAAGTGAGTCTTAATTTTGCTTCTGATGCTAGCACATGATGATGTCGAATGATTTATAGCGATTGATTTGGCCAAACTCAAAATCCACAGCAAAAACCCTGAAACAGCAAGTATATATATATATTAGGGATGTCGCGGATATCCGCATCCGCATCCGCATCCGCGGATGATCCGCTACTTTGTGACATCCGCATCCGCATCCGCATCCGCAAAAATATAATGCGGATGTGCGGATGTTGCAGATTCGGCAGATGCCACTAAAAATGTCGACAAGCAGGCGGCAATTCTGTTTTTTGGGGTTAAATGCAGGTGGGGGGAAAAATAGTGGACCTATTTTTTCGAGTAGGGCATCTTGGGGGAAGCATTTTTGCTTCAAGAACCCCTATTTCATTTTTTGGATTTTCTGAGATATGACCCCCCGAAATTTGATCCCTCAGTGAGGGACGTTTTCGCAATTTTTTTCCAAAGCCCTTGTTTTTTCCGTTCTAATCGTGTCTAAATGGTGTCAGATTATTGTTTACAATTTTTTAGAATCAAAACAAAGGCTCTTTGACCGGGTTCCTGCAGAAAAATTGGCCAAATTCGCCAGAAACGTCCAATTTTTGACCAAATTCAATCTTTGCCTTAATTTAGGCTTGGGCTTAGGCTTAGGGCTTAGGCTTAGTATGGGGCTTAGGCTTAGGCTTAGTATCAGGCTTAGGCTTAGGCTTAGGTTCAGGCTTAGGCTTAGGCTCAGGCTTAGGCAATAAAAAATCGAAATTTTCAGAAAAAATCCTGCCAGCTTAGCGTAGAGAATCCTGCCAACTAAGCCTAGACGATGCCTTAAAACATCATAACGGACTCAAAACTATCCAAAAACAAAGATTATAGCCATTTTTGGCTTCGAACTTTGGCCTACGTTCACTTCCAAAAACACTGAAAATGCAATTTTCAAGGGGTCATAGCACAGAAAATCCAAATTTGTGGATAGGGGTTCTATTACAAAAAATGCTTCCCTCAAGGTGCTCTACTCCAAAAAATAGGTCCACTATTTCCCCCCCCCCAACTGCACTTGATCCGTTTTTTGTGAATGTATACGCAAATATTAGCTCTTGCAGCAGTGTATTGAAACTTTATCTTCGTGATTTTTTCCTCATTGTTGCTTAAAATTTGCTGTTTATAATTTTTTTCTGAAGTTAGGTTTTAGTGCAGTTCACAAACTGTCGCATAATAGAGTTCTGCATTACTGAGAAACCAGTCTGCTAACATGTTAATAATTAATTATCAGTTTTAACATCGCAGGATCTATATAGTAGATTTAGCATTTTGAAACTTTGAAATTTGAAGTATATGCACCAACTAACACTGTTACACAGCATAAAGTAGCCCAGAGGGTCAGGCCAATAGCCTTTCTGTTGGCACAAGATTAACCAGTTTAAAACAAACTGTCAATGGCGGCGCAAGTAGTAAAAGGTATCAAAAAGGGAATACACAACTTTTATATAGTATAGTTTGGTTTATGTCGTTCAAGTTTCATTCTTGCTCATACATGTTATTTTAGTAATTTCCATCCACGCGTAGGATGGATTTCACCACGGTGGTTTTTAAAAACCATGGTTTTACGTACGTTTTCATACGATTTTCACATAATTTCATTACGAATTATCGCCTGATTCATTACGAATTTCGTAAAGTTTCTAAAAGCATGGTTTTTGCTCAGTTGAAATTTCAAACCTGCAGCATAGCAGGTTTTTATTCTGCTGAAATTTCAACAGAGCAAAACCATGGTTTTAGAAAATCTACGAAATTCGTAACGAATCATGCGATATTTCGTAATGAACTTATGTGCAAATCATATGCACACGTACGTAAAACCATGGTTTTTAAAAACCACCGTGGTGAAATCCACCCGTAGGGTTTTTTTCCCGCACCACTATACTCAAAAGCAGCTAGAATTGATTTTAATAGTGCAATAGTTAGCTGAAAGATGGCCTTTATAACTGCCGCGAGCATTTATCGATTCGAAAAGGTAACCCAGATATTATCAGGGGAAAAAACGGAAAATTTCCGGAAAAAAAACCCGGAAATAATTATCCGAAAAAGACCCGGAAACACAGATGTACATGGGGGGGGTCTGGGGGGGGGGGGGCCAGCCTCCCCCCAGATTTGAAATTCCGGGACAAGCCCCCCCTCAGATTTGACCAGTCGGGACAAGCCCCCCTCTCTGAAACCCCAAAATCGCTTCAAATCGCCGTAAAATGCTTCAAAAATGACCAAAAAAACGAAAATATCGCTAAAAATATAGGAATTTCGCAAAAATTTCCCATTTTTAGCCAAAAATTGGAAATTTTCGCGTTTTTGGGACAAAATATCGGGACAAGCCCCCCTAAAATGTCGAAAATTTTGGGACAAGCCCCCCTAAAATGTCGAAAATTTCGGGACAAGCCCCCCCCCAAACCGAGACCCCGTGTACATGTATGCCCGGAAATTAGCTGAAAAAAACCGTGAAATTCTCTAGTAAACCCCGGGAATTTACCGAAAAAAACGTGGAAATAAACTGGAAATTTTCCGAAAGAACCCAGGAAATTTGCCGGAAAACCCGGAACTTATCCGGAAAAAACTCGAAAATTATCCGGAAAAAACCCGAAAATTATCCGGAAATTATCCGGAAAAAGCCCCGAAATAAAAAACCCGGAAATTTTCAGGAAACAAACCGGAAATTTTTCGGAGAAAAAACCCGGAAATTTTTTGGAAAAAGCCCGGAAATTATCCGGAAAAAGTCCGGAAAT
Source organism: Trissonchulus sp. WLG1_4 (assembly GCA_030248245.1). Classification (NCBI taxonomy): domain Eukaryota; kingdom Metazoa; phylum Nematoda; class Enoplea; order Enoplida; family Ironidae; genus Trissonchulus; species Trissonchulus sp. WLG1_4. The sequence goes on along the minus strand of JASANF010007054.1, from coordinate 6,601 downwards.
TTTCCGGAAAAAACCCGGAAATTTTTCGGAAAAAATCCCGGAAATTTTTCGGGGAAAAACCCGGAAATTTTCTGGAAAAAACCCGAAAAAAATTATCCGGAAAAAGCACGGAAATTTTTCGGAAAAAACCCGGAAATTTTCCGGAAAAAACCCGGAAATTATCCGGAAAATTTCCGGAAATTATCCGGAGAAAGCATGGAAATTTTCCGAAAAAACCCGGAAATTTTCCGGAAAAAACCCGGAAATTATCCGGAAAAAACCCAGAAAAATTCCGGAAATATATAACCCGGAAATTATCAGGAAACAACCCGGAAATTATCAGGAAAAAACCCGGAAATTTTCCAGAAAAAACTCGGAAATGATCCGGAAATAGTTTGGCGTTGAGCAAAAAATATCCGGAAAAAGTCCGGAAATTTTCCGGAAAGTGAGACTGGGAATCGAAAATTTTCCGGAAAATTGCCGGAAATTTTCCGGAAAATTTCCGGAAATTCGGCAGAGCACAAAAGAAAATATCCGCAAAAAACTTGGAAATTTCCCGGAAATTTTTTTCCGGAAATTTTCCGGAAAAAGTTTTCCTGTGCCTTGAGGGACGCATTTTTTGTAATAGAACATTCTATTACAAAAAATGCGTCCCTCAAGGTGCTCTACTCCAAAAAATAGGTCCACTATCCCCCCCCAACTACTCCACATGATCCCGTTCTTCATATTTTTAAAATATATGGTCCGTATTCACATACTAAGTGTTATTCACATAGTAACACTAAGCGTTTGCTGAGTGTAAACGCTTATTTTGCACTAAACTGTTATTTACAAAATAAACGCTTAAGGTGGAACTCCTGACAGTGGCGTACCCAGGGGGGGGGCTAGGGGGACATCAGCCCCCCCCTTCGCGATTTTAGCCCCCCCCTTCCCGATTTCAGCCCCCCCCTTTTTTCACTTTTTTCCTGTGGTCTTTGGTTTTATGACACCGCTGAAAAAAATTTTCCGGCACGTTCCCAATTGACTAAAATTACACTGAAATTTCAAAAATTTTCCAAAATTTTCTTTCGAGGGGATCTCGCCCCTAATTCATTACTGCTCTAATGTATATACATGACTTATATCTGCTATGGTGCATTAATAATGAGTAATGCTGACAACTATTATTGGTATTTAGTTATATATTTTGTGTGGCTTTTAATTAAAAACCGTGTGGTGGGTGGAGTGGAAAACGAACGTCTAAGGACAGCCCTTGTCACCCATGGTTTTTCTTCAATTTTTTCCTGTATACAACGTATTTTTCAGGTTTGCTAGTCCCCCCATGGGCCGATTGTTTGTGCTTTTTTTATCTAAATAGGTTAAAAGTTTGAAATATTTGACATAACAAAATCTGTCTCTGAACAGACCGCTGCTACAACTATGACTTCACGACAAGTGTTGCTTAGAATTGGTTTTTCTATGCAATTATTATTTCAAAATTCTAAAAAAGCTTTAGCTTCCGGGGGGGGGGGCTGCCAAACCCAGACCCCTGCAACCACTCTTTTTTTACTACCAGTGTTGCTTAGAATTGCTTTTTCAATGCAAATTTTATTTCAAAATTCTAAAAAAGCTTTAGCTTCTGGGGGCTGCCGCCCCCAGACCCCTGCAACCACTCTTTTTTTACTACCAGTGTTGCTTAGAATTGCTTTTTCAATGCAAATTTTATTTCAAAATTCTAAAAGAGCTTTAGCTTCTGGGGGCTGCCGCCCCCAGACCCCTGCAACCACTATGATTTCACAACAACTGTTGCTTAGAAATGGTTTTTCAATGCAAAATTTATTTCAAAATTCTAAAAAAGCTCCAGCTTCTGGGGGCTGCCGCCCCCAGACCCCTGCAACCACTATGATTGCACGACATGTTGCGTAAATAAAACTTTTTTGCAATATCAATGAAATCAGTAAAAAAATTTTAAAAAGCTGAACTTTCTGCAGACTGCCGCGGACTGCGTGTGCGTTTTCACCCTTTCACCCACACCCGGTCGTCGACCATCAGTTCAGCCCCCCCCTTCGCGAAATCCTGGGTACGCTACTGACTCCTGATATGTGGGTTTCGGCCATTGTTTTGAAAACGCGCAAAAATAAACATGCATCGTAAGAACAAAGTTTTTCAGAAGTGAATTTCCTTTAATTTGATGTACATATCACATAACAAAAATTTAGAAAATTTTTGTGCAAATTTCAGCAAAAAAATAGATTTCCACAGAAAAGCCTTCACAAGCCGGTGCATTTACACGTATGTATGTAATGAATTTGAAAGGCTGAAAAACACTAGCAGATGTGTTTTACTGAAACATACTTAAAAAATTTTGTTGTTTTATTGAGTGTGGTATAATTTTTTTGTGAACTAACGCAATACTTTTTGCTTGAGAAAGAAATATAGTGTGTGTGAATACAAACGCAAATTTTCGGCTTGCGATTTTAAAAAATTGGCTCAACGAAAAAAGTTAAAATTTGGGACATAAATACACCTTGTCTTCGAGCGGTCGCAAAATTTGATTTTGAGCAAATCGATAGTATTTAAAAAATTTATTCCAATTTATGTTTTTCAAAAATCGCGATTTCAGTGGTTTTCAATATATCAATCAATTTCATCAAAAATTACATCTTGCGACCGCTCGATCACGCTAAGGAGAGCAAAATGTGCTATTGATTGTGCAAAAGCAAGTTACTTGTGAAGAGAAATCGCAAGCCGAAGTTCCCTCACGTGTACTCTACAGTGAATGCTATTTTGTATCCCTCAACTTCATTTTTTGTGTTTAGGCATGTACTTCTACACCAGCTTGCCATTGTCTATCTAAAATTGGCCCCAAACTGCCGTTTTTTCGAAAAGTCACCTTAAAAGTTAGTGTTACACTTCACTTAGCGTTTAGCAAATTTTAAGTGTTTAATTTTGGCTTTGGCTTGGAGTGGGCTGTGGATCCAGGATTCGTTACTTTTTGGCATTTTTATGCTGGTATTTTTACATACAATTGTAGATTCTAGAAAAATGAAAAATCGGCGCTATATGTTGGGGGGGCATATCGTAAAAAATATAAATTTTCAAATAGGGGTTCTTAAAGAAAAATTACTTCGATTAATATGTTCTACTCAAAAATGCAAAAAAACAAATTTGAACGACTAAGGCTCAAATTCACATACTAAGTGCTATTCACATACTAACTCTAAGCGTTTGCTAAGTGCACCCTACCCCCTAAGTGCATCCATGTTTTCAATACTTTCATGCCCAATGGGAACTGTGAGTACACCAAGTATTGTATATCTTCGTAAGTTATTGACGTAATTTCAGTGCAGTGCTACTGCTACACTGCGAAACCTATGTTTTACTAAGCAGTATGTAAATTTGTACTGTAAGTTTGCCTGGGCCCGATTTATCGAAACAAAATGTTCGTCGTTGAAAATGTTCGTCGTTCAAAAAACAAATGTTCGTCGTCGAAAAACAAATGTACATAGTATATACTATTACCCATAGTTTTTTTATGTACTGGGAGTGAGTGGGATGTTTGAGGAGTGTCTTCCCATGTTAAAAAGACAAACATGGAAATAAGTTTCTATAAAACGGGGTGTGTTAGTTAGTAAAGCGTGCAAAATTAATTGTTAACTTATACTATCGATTAGAGTGCATTGCGACTTCTGCCATACCTAGCCCAAACACTGGCGGCTCATCAGTGGAGCAGTGTTGGTATAGTGATTTATTTAGGGGTACATTTCTGAATAAATCTAAAATGAAAAAATATTGAGTTTACGATATTTAAAATGGAAAAAAGGGAATAAAAGTGGTTTCGCCGCCGGTCGCCTCAGACTAAGTGATGTTAGTACCATGTCATGCAGAGATCAGAACAAACTTTTCCAAACACTAATTCCATTATGTGAGTTTATGTACTTGCAGACATTCTTGTTAGCGGTAGTAAGAAAAGACCGTCTCAATCAACGAAACGAATAACCCTTATTTTTAAGTATATGAATCAGAGATTTACAGTGGTATTCACGAAGGCAGTCTTGCTAAGACTGGGTCTTAGCCTTAGACTAGGTCTGGACCTAGTCTTGCAAGACCTAGTCTTAGGCTAGTCTTAGAGAAAAACGTATGTTGCTTATCTTTAGCATGTAGAATGATTACGAATTTCATTACGAATTCGTTCTACAAATCTGCGTTTTGAAAATTTCCTATGCACGAAAGCAGTCTTCGAAAACGATCGTTTAGCGAACGTTTTGTTCTTCCTGATTTCTAATGTAAATGCTAGACCTGGGTTAGGCCTAGTCTGACGCTGCTTTATTTTGAATTCAAGTGTGCTCGTTTTCTTTAAATTATCTTATGCTCAATTAATACTGGTTTATGCATTTATTTAACGACGCAATTTTAGAATAATAATGCATAGGTATAAAGTATCAACTAAATTAGTTAAATTATTGTTAAATTTAATAATAATATATTAATTAATATAGCGGGCGGGGAAATTTAATCGATTTTTTGTGGAAAAATGCACTCTGATTCCGAAACTTGCTCGTTCCAACTACAATTACAATTGCGAAAATTTTTCAGCCAAAATTTCTTTAGTAATTGTAGCATATTACATAAACATTATGATTGATTGATTTATTACCAAAAGACAAAAACAGATAATTACCAGCATAAAATCCAAAAAAATGGACATACTATGCTAATACGAAACAGTGTATGAGACAGTTGCATAAATTTTAGTTTACAGTGCAATAAAGCATTAAAATGAATATTATATGTTAAAAGTTCAAATAAGCTTCAATTCGTTTTTTAAAGGCCAAATAGGTGAATTTAGCTATACTTTTCAGAATTATTGGATTATTTGAAGAAATTGCATTGCATTTATGCAATTGGCCTGTTCGTATTTGTCAATATTTTGGGTTAGCACAAAAAAGTTTGATCAAAGTGACGTTATATTCGCGTTCGGCGCCTCAAATTAACCTTTGTCAAAGTTTGTCAACAAAATTAGCAATATTTAAAAATTTGGTCAAATTGACAATTTATTCTGGCACTTTACCACGGCTGCCAAAGTGGAACAGTGCAAACCACGCGGACTAAACAATATCATCTGCCGCACCCACGCCTATGTATTAAGATACAATATTAATACAGAACGAGAGGTTATCCATTAAAGCGTTATACATTGAGAAAATCATAAAAGATCATCTTTTCAACGATATCACAGGGGGTGCACCAGCTCTGGCTACTACGTAAACCTGATAAGAAAACCAATAGCACGCTGTAATGCACAATGTATTGGTTTATATTCTAATACAAGACGACAGCACTGGCGGTCCCAGACTTTGATTTCGGGGGGGGGGGGGCGAAGGTCCGAAGATATTTTTTCACTTTTTATAATAGCGTGTTTCAGCTTTACGCTGTCTTGTTATATATAGTTATAAACGCTGCCATATCAAGGACAATGAATTGAGTCTGTTTGTGGTAAAAACCAGTGGTGTACCCAGGAAAAATGGAGAATTTTTTAATTTTGAGGCCGAATTTAGACAACTCGCAGAAGACGCATCAGAAATTTTTTCCGACAGGAAAATAAAACACATGATGGGAACGTCACATCAGACAGAAGACAGTGTATTACACAACTAAATGCAGCATAATATACTCGTGTACTCGTGTAGACATGCAAAAGCAGCATAGTGTACTCATGTATACATGTATAGGCTTTGATGAAAGATAATAACGAGGAATAGTAAGCCACAGAGTTGCAGGGGTCTGGGGGCGGCAGCCCCCAGGAATAAAATTGGGGGAAATTTTTGATTTTTAGGCCAAATTTGGTCAATTGGGGACGCATCAGAAAAATGTTCCGGCCGGACCATAAAAACCAAAGGGGGGCATCAGAAAAATGTTCCGGCCGGACCATAAAAACCAAAGGTACCCTTGTGTAAATTTTCAGTCGGGAGAAATTTCGGGGGGCGGGGGGCGCCCCCCCCTGGGACCACCCTGGACGACAGGTCTCCATCTATAACCGTTTTGGCTGCACTACCTACCTACATATTTACTATGTATATTAATATTATACAAAGTCTGTGAGCTAACATGACGAAATATGAAAATGCGCAATTTCCACTGTCTGCAGTAAATATTCGTATTCATTACTAAAGAATTAGTGAAAATTTTTTATTAAAATTGCGTAATGTTATTAATCTTCAGTATAAATAATAGCGCGTTATTTTTGACCGCGCCCCCGAGACTGGCGTAGAGCGGTTTTGACAATTTGTGGCCAAACTTCATCGAAAAATCGCTTATCGTTAACCAAAGATGTCGTTTTTTAAGCACAAAAAACAAAAATACACTTAATATACAATTTTAAATGCTAAAAACAATCTCAAAAGAAATTTTGGCCGAAAAATTTTCGCAATTGTGAACATTTGTGCGAACAAAATAAAGCAAAATCATGCTACTAACACGTAATGTACTTGAATTTGCGTAAAATATTCACTATTTAACACATTTATTTTAGACTGATGCCAGACTGCTTTCGTGAATAGCAGTTTAGCGAGCGTTTTCAGAGACTTGGTCTGGACCCAGTCTTGAGTCAGTCTTGGCATCTTTACTATAGATAAAATCACCT